>JAJOOS010040023.1:0-11546 GCA_029582725.1 Solanum chiquidenum | reverse complement strand
AGATTCTTTCAAAGTTTTAAGAAACAACGTGTTGGAGGATCGCTAGTGACGAGTCACGATCAACGTCACCATTAGGCTCATCATAGTCTAATCCTGATAAGCCAAATGACTTAATCTAATGCTTTATCTTTACTTATATTCTTTACTTCATCGTCGATACTAATGTTTGGTGTCAAGCTCTACAGGTGATAGTATTAGTAAAGTCAGGATTATATGTGAATCGACATCAAATCTGAAGATGATCAAAAGTGACACTATCTTAGAAGTGTTACAAGGGAAAATCACCAAGTCCATCACATCAAAAAGATGTTGGAGATTGGAATATCCTCGTGACATTTGAAGTTATCAAACCGTTACAAGTTTTCGATAATGATTGAAGATGTCAGCAACAAACTCAAATTTTGTTGATTTTGTCAAGGAAGACGGGGGTGACTTTACTCTTCATGTGAAAGAATTGAGTCATTCTCCTCGATAATTCCGTCTTATAAAGAGAGAGTCATAGTCGCGACGTGCATATGCGTCGATATAGTTTTTTAGTATGATCGTCGCGTAGAAATTTAGGCATACGTGTTTCTTGACAATGTCAGGGTCGAGATTTCAAAGTTTGTTGGGTATTCACCCCATAAGTGGATCACATGTTTTGATTGGCCGATCAAAGACTTTAGTATATAGTTTGTTGGGCGATCCACCCCATAAGTGGTTCGTATATTTGTTTGTCCATTTCAGGTTCCTATTTTTAACTATATTGGAATATTATCGCGTCATCCACCTTATTACAGTTGGAATATTATCGAGCCACCCACCTCATTACAGTTGGAATATTATCGAGTCATCCACCTCATTACAGTTGGAATATTATCGAGCTATCCACCTCGTTACAGTTGGAATATTATTGAGTCATCCACCTCGTTACAGTTGGAATATTATCGAGACATTCACCTCGTTACAGTTGGAATATTATCGAGTCATCCACCTCGTTACAGTTGGAACATTATCGAGTATCCACCTCGTTACAGTTGGATCATTATCAAGCCATCTGGCTCGTTGCAGAGATCATCGGAGTTTTTCATGCACAAAACAATCAATGACATCTCCAAATCCTCAGAAAATTATGAGTTGTAATGGGCATACAGTGTTCAAAAGCGGTATCCATTATCTTTTATTCTTAATACTTCTTTATCTTCTCATCTAGTTGAAAAAGATGTTTATGCATATCTATTAAGATATACTCATTTTCTATATGAATGATCTACTGATTATTTACTTTGAATGTGCAGACATGTATTGAACATACCTATATGACGTATTTCAAAACAAGAGTTAGTTAAAAAAAAAAACACCAAGACAATGGTGTATCCACAAAAACGTGCAAGAAGATAAGTGAAAAACATAGTAAGAGATGTCACCACTTCTTCCAATTACAGTTTCTACTAACAAGTTTATTTCAATCTTTCTCGAGAGCATCCATGAGGATGAATTCTCAAATCAAACCACAGGTGCGGACGACAACGACAAGGATGCACCACAACGTGGAACTTTTCTTAGCAGCGAACTGGGACATAGTCCGAAGAGAAGTATCAAACTCTTAGGACGCGAGCTGAGAAACGACTTCCACCACAATCAAACCACACCCCTATCAGAAGGCATGTGGGTTTTTCTTTAGGTTTGTCAGTTTCAGTTTTGCATCCAGAAAGTTCTTGATGTTCACCGGAAGTGACTTTCCAATCTGAGTGACAATGCACTAAGAACTTTGGAAATTATGTTCGTGTAAATTCTTAATTATGGGTGTGAAGTGCACCACCTTCATGGCTAAGAGGTTGCAAGCCTCTTTTTCATACTCGGCTTATTTGTCACTCTTCCCAACCGAAGGATATCTTAACATAAATGATTTTCTTTTCAATCGATCGAGTCAAACTACAAGAAGCCTGATTCCTTCAGTTGAGGGATATGTAGGCGGGCTCAATGTTGAAAACTCGACTGTATTCCAACATTTGCTCTTAAATCTTGTTCCCGAGCAATCTGATTTCTTCATAATTAGATATCAGGATAACTTTTGAATTTTTTCAGAGTCGTGCGTTAAATCAAGAGTATCGAACTACAAGTGGTCTGAATTCTCATATGACCTGAGATATGTAGGAAACCTATTTCCAGGGTTCAATCATAATTCGTAAAGTCCTTACCAAAGCCTTTTTCTAAGAGATAAAGAATTGGAGATGTGGTCGGTTAAAATTGGATTTGTCAATTTCATTTGCCTTGAATTTCTTTCATCAATCCAAGTCAAACGAGGGACAGTTGTTGACACCCAATTTTGGACCTCCACAACATAAATTAATCATCGAGCTTCTTAATTTCCAAATGAGTTGAAATAATTGACTTTGTAAAATTCAAAATATTTTCCAAGTTATTTTAAATAGTTTTGTCATTTTTTAAATTTTTTAGATAATATATATGTTTTACATAACTATGTATATAATTAGTATATTTTATGATTATTCGAAAATCGTCTCAAAAATATTTTATTTCAATTAAATATTTGGTTAATTAGTTTAGTTATATAATAGTTTATATTTTTAAATTAATTAGCTTATAATTAAGTTTATTATTTTATTTCGTTAAGATTAAGAGAATCATTAATTAATTTATGCTAATTCATTATGTTCAAGCTTTAACCGAATTTGATCATTGTTTAATTACAATTTTCCGCCAACATCTTAAACCCATTAAAAGACCAAAATTTGGGTCTTTTTACATGTTTCCAGCAGCCCACATCAGCCCTTATTGCCTCAAATTTCCCAGGCCACCAAACAGTCCAAAATACCAAAAGAAGCCCAATTCTTTAATATCCAACAATACAATAACATCAGCAATACAAGAGAGTTCCAGACAAACCCAAAAAGAACCAAACAACCCCTGTACCCGTATCTTCTTTACGTTGCAAAACTAGCGACACCCAGACGCGACCCGAGTCCAGCGAGCAGCAACCCAGCGAACCCGACCCGTGTGGCTCTCCCCTTCTCCCTTATCCATTCCGTACGTGAAGACTGTTTGAGAATCTTCAACATGTCTCCATCTCATCGCTCGTTCGTCCTTTGCCCTCAATCAGACGCCTCTCCATCCCATTCGTACAAGAAGTCGTTGCCAAGCTTATCCTCCAAAGAGAATTCAAATTTTGAATTTCAAATTCTTATCCAAATTCCACTCGAAATTTCCCCAAATTAAAAACCCTAGAATTCGTTTATATATAATTCCCTCTTCTTCTTTGTTAGGGGTTGGAAAAAAAATGTTGGCAAAAAGCAATTGAAGAAAAAATTAGAGTGGGCATACAGAGTTAGACACAACATTACAGATAAAAAAATGTAAAGATTTTAAGATAGAAATAGATCCAAAAACACACGAGTGAAATAAGAGATACTCAAGTTTTCGATTTCGTTCTGAACTTGACGTTCTTGCCATCTTCTCGTAGTCTCACTTTGGTGGTGGAATCGTCTCCGGCGGCTCGAGTTCAAGTTCGCTGCCCAAAAAGAGGTCTTAGTTCTGTTCCATTTAATTCCTAATTGTTCTATGTATTCTATTTTAAGTGTTCTTGATTGTGTTTTAGTTCTTATATCCAAGTCAGCTTGATGATTATGTGTTATTTTATATTATGTTCTTCTAGATTTCTTAAGTATTGATGATTATATTTTGTTGTGACCTGCTTTCCTGTTCAAGTTTGCTAGTTCATTATGCTTCATCTTTAATAGTTTATGAGTGTTATGAACATGTGCCTTTTGATTTTAATCTAGTCAAATCCTGTTCGAACCATGATTGTGAGTTAATCTCTTATTCTACTTTGTTTAGGTTGTATTCGGTATCAATGATAGGAGATTCCTGTTTTGTTTATGTCTAGTTTAGTTTTTGCTGATTAAATAAATTACTACCTCTTGTTTTCGAAATTGCTTTTCTATTCTTCCTTTTCTGTTTGCTATGCCTCCAGTTTTCTCTGCTTTATGTCGCTAAATTTCTTACACTTATTTGGGATTGTCATTAAGTTGGTAATGTTGGCTACACTCTGTTTTGCTCAGCACTTCATGCCGGTTTACCTTTGTTAAATCAAGATTGTTGGACCTTTCTGTCTTTCTCAGTCACAAGAAAAAGACCAATCCTTACTCTTTCATTCATTACAAAAAGTGTATCTTTGCCATTTAATATTGTTAGTTAGCATGTCCAGTGGCTTGTTTGTTGTATTTCTTTTGGCATGATTCGTGCTCTTCCCCATTTGTTGCAGTAGCATTAGTTCATTGGTGTAATTTTTTTATTTTTTATTTTATTTTATTATTATTATTTTATCTTATTAAAGAAAAATTAATAATAATAATCTTGGTGTGGCTTCAAAGTTTTATTATGTGAGATTAGAATGCTTCATTTGATATTATTTGAAATCGACGAGTTGTGTGATGGCAAAATTGATATAAACAATGGTCTATTATGTTATGCTACTAGTGTAATGCACTGCTTTTTTTATATTCAATAATTATGAACATGTTTTAATTCCTTATTATTTGTTATGTTGCATGTGACAACCATCCGAGTCCATTTTGGACTCCACTCTTGCATATCATTAAATCGTTCGAGTCAACCCTATTTTCAAGTGAAAGAAATTGATAAACAGGTGAAAAGTAGTACAGGTGGCTGAAAACTGAATTTTCAGATCCCAAAAATCCCAAAAGAGGGCAGTATACATGATGTATACAAGTGTATAAACAAGTATACATGGAAAGAACAGTGATATACATGTTTGGAATGATGATACAGGTGCTGGAAATATAAAGTGGGATGCATATATTCGATATACAGCCCAATATACACGAACACGAGCCCAAATACTGCTCATATATAGTGATATACAAAAAGAATATATACAAATTTTCTGAAGGCAAATAGGCCCAAAGGCCTTGACCCATTTCCAGCAGGTCCAGGTGGCAGAAAAGTGGGCCAAAGCCCAAAATTTACAGCAGCAGGATTTTAATTAAATAGGATCAAATTCATTTTTTGGGTCATTTTAGTATTAGGACGGTTCACGAATTTGAGCCAAAGGCCCAATTGATATTTCTCCCCTTTGCTCTTTAACTATTGGATTATTTGACTAACTTTTTGTTTATTTTATGGTTTAATTTAATTAACTTCCCAAAGATAGCCATTTCATTTTTTATCATATACAAATTAAAATGCTTATATTTCATACTTAGCTCTATTTTATTATCAGTCTTGTCACCTAAATCATTTCCCTTTTAGAAAAATTTCCTTTTATTTCATTTCCCCTTGAGATAATTAAAATGACATTAATAATAAAATAATAATAAATAAAAAAAATGAGTTTCCTTACTTAGTTAACCTTTTCTAGAAATTAGTTAAAGTCATTTAGTCAAATCGCCGGTCAACCGCAAGTTAGCAGACATTTGGAGGGCCTAACACCTTCTCGGAATGTACATTTGAACTTGAACCCTTTTTGTTTTCAATTGATTTTTATCTGTTTGAGTCTTTTGAAAACTTCAAGTTTTTTTTTTTTAACTAAAAATTAAGTGGCGACTCTGTTCTTTTAGAAATTTGATTTCTCTCAAACTATAAGTTTAGTCGATTTTTTGAAAACATAGTAATTTTTCTTTTATTTATATTTTTTGAGTAAAACAGAAATGACGACTCCGCTGGGGATATGTAGGTGGCCTATGTCGGCCTCGGTCGTTTCCTTATTAATATTTCCTATTTTTGTTAATCCTTGAGAGGTGGAACTATGTTTGACCTGATTCCTGCCTCAACGGAATACGTAGGCGACACAACGGCTCGATCATATTTCACATAAGATTTCTATTTCTCTTTATAATGGAAACTAGGACAGAATTTTTAAGAGGATCTCAAAAATTCGTTTGAAGATGAATTTCTTCAACAAGTCAAGACTGAAGATACATGCGAGTTGCAACTGGCCCTCTCAAAAATTCTACAAGTCATATATCAATTGTTCGAGTTACTCTAAGACATTTAACTGGACATAAATTTTTTAGGAAGGCCTCAAAAATCTATTCAAGCGTAACCAGAAGTTTGTAGATAATTTTAAACATTTAGACCATGATTCGAACTTTAAAGCTAACTTCAATTGACATTTGGCATCGTTAAAGTTCATAGTCAACTTCAACAATCTTCGGCACCGTTGAAGTTCAGAGTGAACTGCAAAAAAAATTCAATTATAGTAGATTTCAGCAGGACCATGCCAAAGATTTTCAAAGCCTTAAGGATCTTTGAATTCTCCAAAATAAGCTATCGGATACGCCAAAGTTTTGAACCACGGGAGTTCATTAAGCTTGACATGATATAATACTTGGCAGTAACCCTTTTCAATTACAGCTCTTTGAAAACCTTTTTCCTAAAGATTTTATCTACATATTTCAAATATTTCTGCATAAAATGTTTTGTCTTGTCTATTGAGAAGCAAGAGATCGGAGCGATCAACTGAATATAGCAAGACAAGGAGCAAGCGTCTGAAGAAGTCAACACAAATCAGTTTGTTTTAAAAACTAACAATTTCTCTATGGATACAGGTCTATAAGATTGCCTCAAGTTCACCACATTCCTCCATTCAACGAATATGGAGAAGTCAAAAGGGCGAGGAGCTCCCCAAAATTGACAACTTTTCTGTGGATTCAGGAAAGTCATTAAAGTTTTTCAGAAGAAAAAGAAACAGTTCAGAATACGAGCAACAACACCTCGTTCAAATTCCCAGAAAAGCATGTGTCACAATAAATATAAATGTTCAAATGTGAACAAGTGAAAGTGTCACACTCAATATGTACAAGCATATACAATGACTTCAAATTACATTTTTCAGCATCAAGGGACATTTCTACAGTATTATCAAATGAGATAGTACCACCACCCAGAAGAATATCATCGTCATTTTATCGATGGAATATCATCATCTTGTCAATGGATCAACATCATCCTATCAATGGATCGTCAACGAAGCATCATTATCCTATCAATGGAGCATCAACATCATTTTGCTAATGGATCAGCATAATCCTACCAATGGATCATCAACGAAAAATCATCGCCCTATCAATAGAGCATCAACATAATCCTACGAATGGATCATCAACGAAGAATCATCATCCTATCAATGGATCAACATCATCCTACCAATGGATCGACAACGAAGCATCATCATCCCATCAATGGAGCATCAACATCATCCTGCCAATGGATCAGCATAATCCTACCAAAGGATCATCAACAAAGAATCATCGTCCTATCAATGAAGCATCAACATAATCCTACTAATGGATCATCAACTAAGAATCATCGTCTTATCAATGGAGCATCAACATCATCCTACCAATGGGGCATCATCATCCTATCATGTAGCAGCATTATCCTACCAATGAATTATCACCATCCTACCAATGGATCATCATCTTTCTATCAATGAAGCATCGTCATCCACATCATATCAAGTCATCATCTACTACGTCAAAACCGATGGAGGCTGACGTCAGAACATTCATAGAAAAAATATGTGTTGAATATGGTAAAACATATCACTTTTCTATTTAAATTATAGTTTCTGCTAACACGTTTATTTCATTCTTTGTCGAGAGCATCTAAAAGGATGAATTCTCAAATCAAACCACAAGTGCATGCGACATCAGAAAAGATGAAGCACAACGTGGAATTTATTTCTTAGCGCAACCTGAGAAGTGAACATTATTGTGTCATCCACCTCGTTACAGTTGGATAATCATCGAGCCATCCACCTCGTTATAGTTGGATAATCATTGAGCCATCTAGCTCGTTGTAGAGATCACCAGAGTTTGCCATGTAGAAAACAAGCAATGACATCTCCAAATCCTCAGCAAATCATGAGTTATAATGGACATATTGTGTTCGAAAACGGTATCCATTAACTTTTACTCTCAATACTTCTTTATTTTCTCATCTAGTTGAAAAAGATATTTATGCGTATCTATTAAGATATACTCATTTGTTATGTGAATGATATTTATTTTTTGACTCAAACCGCTAGCTAAAGAGGCACTATGTCTACTAATTATTTACTTTGAGTGTGCAGACATATATTGAACATACTTACGTGACATCTTTCATAACAAGAGTAACTAAAAAGCATCGTAAGAGATGCTACCACTTTTTCCAATTACAGTTGATACTAACAAGTTTATTTCAATCGTCGAGAGCATCCAAGAGGATGAATTCTCAACCACAGGTGCGGATGACATAAAAAAGGATGCAACATAACGTGGAACTTTTTCTTAGCAGCGAACTGGGACATAGTCTGAAGAGGAGTATCAAACTCTTAGGACGCGAGCTAGAGCAACTTCCACCACAATCAAACCACACCCCTATCAGAAGGCATGTGGATTTTTTCTTTAGGATTATCGGTTTCAATTTCGCGTCTGAAAAATTTAGGGTTTCACCGGAAGCAACTTTCCAATCAGCGTGACAATGCTCTAAGAGCTTTGGAAATTATGTCCATGCAAGTTCTTAATTATGGGTGTAAAGCATGCCACATTCATGGCTGAGAGGTTGCAATCCTCCTTTTCATACTCGACTTATTTGTCACTCTTCTAGAACCAAAAGTTATCTTGCATAGTAAATTTCCTTATCAACCGATCGAGTCGAACTGCAAGCAGCCTGATTCCCTAAGTTGAGGGATATGTAGGCGAGATCAGTGTTGAAAAATCGGTTGTGTTCCAACATTCGCTCTCAAATCTTATTCCCAAGTGTTTCGATCTCTTCATAATTTGATATCGGGATGACTTTTGAGTTCTTTCAAAATCGTGCAGCAAATCAAGTTTATCGAACTACAAGTAGCCTGAATTCTCATATATCCTGAGATATGTAGGAAACTCAACACCGGGGTTCGGCCATAGTTCCTAAAGTTCGTACCCAAAGCTTTTTTTAAAGGATGAAGATGTGGTCGGTCAAAATTAAATTCGTCAATTTCATCTGCCTCGAATTTCTTTCATCAATCCAAGTCAAACGAGGGATAGTTGTTGACACTCAATTTAGACTTCTACAATATAAATTAACCATTGAGCTTCATCAATTTCAAACAATTTGGAATAATTAGTTTTAAAAAAATAAAAAAATGTTTTTCAGGTTATTTTAAAGTAATTTTAGTCATTTTTATAATTTTAAATAATAAATATGTTTTTATACAATTAGTATATTTTATAAATATTTGAAAATCATTCCAGAAGATTTGACATTATTTAGTCAATTAGTTTATCAATTCACTCTAGTTTAAGTTATGGTTATAATTTTAAAATTATTTAGTTTATAATTAAGTTAATTATTTTATTTTCGTTAAAATTAAGAAGCTCATTAATTAATTAATGTTAATTCATTTTATTTAATTTTAACCGAATTTGCTAATCAAATTCAATTTGGTTACGTTCTAAATTCATTTGGCTATAATTGCAATCCATTGGCCAATCAATTCAAAATCTAACCATTTGAATCCTACCTTTAAATCCATTTTTCCTTCATCTTGAGCAAGTTTTAAGCCTTATTCCTTTTCAGCAGCCAATCTTCTCAATTTCCAATTCAACAAATAACCCAACCCACTTCTTTTTGCAATCAGCAGCCTAACAAAATTAACCCAACAATTCAATACAACAATAACAATACGTACAGCAATTCCAAACAGACTCGCGACCCCTGTACACTCTTTTCTTCCTCAACGTGAAGAAACTCAGAACCCAGTCCAGCATACTAGATGACCCGAATCGATCCAACTACGTGGCTCCTCTCCTCTCTCCTTATCATTTCCGTACAAGAATGTTCTCGAGTAGATAGGTGTCTCGATATCCTTGCCTCGACCGCCCTTCGCTCAAGATCAATAGCTGCGATTATTATTTCGTTGAGGATTTGTACTCATTCTTAGCTGGCCAACCTTATACCTTCAAGGGATTCAAATTTTGAATTCCATCCAAAATCCCTCCCGTTTTCCCCCTTTTGTCATTCCTATTTTCCCTTTATATAAACTCTCCTTCTTCATTGTTTGAGGTTAGAAAAAAGTTGGAAAAAGTTGGGAGAAATATTTGGAAAAGGTTGGAGGAAATAGTGGAAAATACAACTTGCATTCTAGATTAGTATAGTGAATAGGCATAAAAGAATTTCTTTCTCGTTCATTGCCTGTCGGGATTTATAGGAGTATCCAAAGTTCACTTTGTGTGGTGGATTAGCTAGTTTTGGTTCTTCACCATCTTGGTTCGCTGCCTAGAAGAAGGTAACACCTCCTCCTTTATAATATTTTTCCTGTCTTTTATATTTCAAAATGTGTTTCAGTGTCTCGGAGGTCTGTGTTGCTGCAGCTTGTCATTGAATTCTTGGTATCTTGATATGTTGTGTATATGTTCTTAAATGATTTCATTGTCTACTCATGATGTCGATTTCAACTTTGCCACTTCATGTTTAATTCATGCTCATTCATACCTCATTTTAGTGTTAGTATTCATGCTATCTTTGTTAGGATTGTTTAAGCGTGTCAAACAGTGATCGTCGAGACCTCATTCTGTAGATTTCTTGTCTGTGTGTTGTTCCTATTGCTATATTTGTTACTTGAAATAAGCATGTCTATCCTTCACCCCTTTATGAAATTGTGAGTGTTAAAAGTTCTTTTTCCACTCATGCCTAGAATTATCTGATCTTTTATACTACTTTGCTAGTATTATGTGCTAGTTTTGGTTCATTGTTTAGGATGCTTAGCTTCTTTTAGGGTGTGTTTGGTATGAAGGAATTTTCCAATTTTCTCATGTTTGGTTGGGTTAAATGTTTTGGAAAATGTTTTCCAAATCAACTCATTTTCCTCAAATTTAAGGAAAATGACTTCCCTTCAAAATTTAAGGAAAACATTTTCCAAAACTTTATTCCAACTTCAAATTACAATTTTTTTGTTTTAAAAAAATTAAATTTGTTTTAAAAAAATATTTTCAACTTCAAATTTTTTATTTTTCATCCCGATCCTCGACCACCCACCCCCCACCCAAAAAAAAATCGAGTTTGTTTTTAAAAATTATTTTCAACTTCAAAATTTTATTTTTTCACCCCTACACTTGACCCCCGCACCCACCCCAAAAAAAAAATTAAGTTTGTTTTTAAAAAATATTTTCAACTTCAAAATTTCATTTTTTCACCACTACTCTCGATCCCCCAACCCCTACCACCACCACCCCAAAAAAAATAATTTAAGTTTGTTTTTAAAAAATAATTTCAACTTCAAAATTTATTTTTTTCACCCCAACCCTCGATCCCCGACCACCCAGGCCCCCACCCACATACCAGCCCTCCCACCCCTCAAAAAAAAAATTAAGTTTGTTTTAAAAAATATTTTCAACCTCAAAATTTCATTTTTTTCACCCCTACCCTGGACCCCCACCACTCACCCCCTACCCAGCCCACCCACCCACGCACCCACCTACCAGCCCCCTCCCCCCAAAAAAAAAATTTAAGTTTGTTTTTAAAAAATATTTTCAACTTCAAAATTTCATTTTTTTCAC
>JAJOOS010040022.1:0-12220 GCA_029582725.1 Solanum chiquidenum | reverse complement strand
ATCACGAGAAGATGTAGCGCACGTATGCGTTAGTACTTGAAAGGTACTGAGCATGCATGATAGAATAAAGCTGAAATAACATCATCACTGAACAAGCAATAAAGCAAGAGTATAATCTGAACATGATATAGATACTGAATGCTGAGAACTGAGCTAACTGATGCAATGACCAAATTTATAACATGTTGAGACTGAATACTGACTGTACTGAAATATGGGCAATGCAATAGAATCTGACTGAACTGTGGGAGATACTAATAACCGACAATAAAACCACATGTCATTTGGTAGGCTTTGAAAGGCCCAAACGGGTCAAAGAAGGCCTACAATCATTTTTCAAATCAAACATTACTCAGGATTTCGCCTTAACAACATTCAGGCCAAGTTCTAGTCAACAAAGCAATACAATTGAATTTAATCAAAAACTCACCACACAATGCACATGAAACAATGAATCTGATTTTGTTCTTATCTTGAATGTATACAAGAGAATATTTTCAAGTGTAACAAAAGAATAAATGAAAGGTACCAAAAGAATCTATGGTTTAACAAAAAGTCAATCTTCTCTATTGTACAAATTATTTTTCACATGCACACTCGAACTGTGTTGGCACTAACCAAATCAAAAAATGATTTTAAAAATATGAACATTTTTAAAAAGAATAAAAAATAAATAATCTTTTGAATAAAGAATACCGAACCCTGAAAGGGTTGCCTACGTATCTCATTGATGAGAATCAGGTTTGCGTAGTTCGTTCAGATGTGGCATAATTTTTTTTTGAATAACAAATGATTTTTTTGAAAGAAAAATAAATGGAATAAAGAACCAATGAGCCACATTGAAGGGCGGACAACCCTAATTTAACAAAAAATACCTTTTTTTAATATTTAAAGAAAACTTAACAAGAATGAAAAAATCAATGAGTCACATTGAAGGGCGGACCACCCAAATTTAACAAAAAAAATCTTTTTTATTAATTAAAGAAAAAATAACAAAAGTAAAAAATGAATGAGTTGCATTGAAGATTGTTAGTGGCACATGTTCTTATTTAGTTTTAACATCCACTTTGTAAGTGGTTACTAGATAGGAAATGGTTAGGTTTTTCCTTGTATAAATTCAGATCTTATGCAAATTAATATATAGTTGAAAATTTACAAGTTCATTCTATTTTTATTCTTCAAATCAATTTCTTGAGTATTTTTGTTCTAACAACTATATGTGTTTTTTTCTGATGTTCCCTTACTCTCTACAAAGAAGAGAATTTGTATTAGGCTAAATTGATAGTTCATTTGTGGAATAAAGGATCCAAAGTAAAATATGGTCCTTCAAATACAAATCTCTAGTCTTATGATCTTACACATAAGTAGATAAAAATATCTTGTTTCAATCGAGTATTGTCTGGGAATTAATTTGTTGGTTCTTCTTTAAAAGAAAAAGTTTGGCTCTTGAAGTCGTAATAACTATGTCACATAAATTGAGACAGAGCAAGTACTAGATATATATCTTCATCAGCGATAAAATACATAATTAATAGAAACATAGCTGATTAAAAAGAAAAATTCAATATAGCCTCTTTGGACTAGGTAAATAATCAAGATTGAATTGAACGTTTTTCTCTCATGGTACCAAAGGGGACCATGAGTGCAAGTTGCTAGAAAAGTGAAAGAAATATATACTTGTTTCGTGGAGGGGTTTGTGTGCTTAGCATATACCGATTCGTTAAGAGAGAATATGCAATATCTTTTGCAAATTAATTCAAAATAAAACAGAAGATCAGCTCAACAATTCACACAGGCTATCGCTTGATGAAGATTTCTTCTTTTAAAATATAAATAGTAAGTAGAAGAGAAGAATAACAGTGTAGTTCTCCCCGATACATGTATGTCTTGACGCACCAAAATCTGGTAAGATACGTAATATTGCAAACTATAGTATATGTAAGTAATTAGCTCCTAAACTAATGAAATTTATGTAAGTTTTCCTTTCAAAAACCTCAATTCTTATTATTTACGTATGGAGCCTATGTGTATTGGATTGAGCTAGAGATTTAAGTGGTGGGCCAAACTGACATATCAAATATTAAAGAGCAACTTACAAAAATGATTATATTTATAGGGTTATTGAAGTCCAATAGTTATAAATATATTATTTACTAAAAATGACTACACTTTATGTCAACTTCTAGCGGCATGTTTGCATTAATTTTTTTTACTATTATTATTTATTCATTGATACATGCAAACTTACAATGCACTAAATAAGGTATGATATGTTACCATAACTGCTAACCTTTTATTATGTCCCTAAATCACTCAAATTTTCATTATTAAATTACCAACTAATAATTACATATTGAATGCATATCCAGATTTATTCAAATAATACAATAAGTTGTATTTATATTCTTAAATACAATATATTCACAAAATACTAATTATAAAGGTATTCATAAAATTTTGAATATAAACGAGTAGTCATGTCTTTTTCTCGCTGTATCTTTGCATATGTTTTTTATTTTTCTATTTATACACTAATACAATTGTAATTACAATAACTAAATAAGAAAAATGTATTACTTGTACAATTACCATATGAATACTTTAAATTCAAATTGGTGTTTCTATTTATAAAACTTAATGTATTAATATATAATGGATACAAGTATTTATAAAACATTAATGTATTAATACATCAAACAAGGTAAAGTAGTACAATTTTAGCATATGAACACAACAATTTGGAAAATGAATACACTATTGTTAAACCAAAAATGAATACATCAATATAATATACATATTAATACACTGTTTTTAAATAAGAAAAATGGAAAAACAATAGAATGTGTAGGTATCAAAGTGTGTAAGTATTCGATTGTATAAAGAATTGAAAAAACCAACAAAACGTCAATGTCACACCCCGAGCCTACACCCTGGACGGGACTGACACTCGAGAATTATTTCTGGCCCCAAGCTAACCCTTGGCATGACTTACTTACTCAACGGAAGACTTAAACACAAGATATAGTCTCAAAAGGATAACTCATGCAATGTCTTAAAGAAATATTAAACTTAGCCAAATATGACAACTCAAGTCTTAAACGTATACAACTGAAAATGAAAAGACTAAAGAACTATAACTACTCGTCTATGAAGCCTCTAAAACAAAGAGGGATGTCGGGACAAGATCTTCGATCATCCTAACAACTAAAATATTAAAAAAAAACAAAGTAAAAAGAGTCCTCTGGATAGCAAGGAGGCTTACCAACTGACTCTGAGCTCAACTGGATCAACGAGGCGCTGGATGCTAATCCTGATTACATGTGTCTGCATAATAAAATGATGCAGGCCAAATGGCATCAGTACATTGAATGTACGAGTATGCAAGGGGAAAACTAAACATAACATAATCTTGAAAGGAATCTGAAAGGAACACTTACCTTGGCTTTACTTAACTAATGAATAACTCAACTCAAATGCAAAGTAAAACAACAATAATAATGCAGTTTATACAAAATATTTAAGCAATAGTGATAACTCAATATGTTAAAGAAATGACTCAGTTTACTCATATAATAAAGTAGTATAATATTGTGGGAGTTTCTCTAACCGACAACCACCACTATGATCCTAAGTGATGATACATCATCTTGCCCACGCTGCCAGAATTGTCCTATATTTTTTCGTCATATAGAACGCCTTAACTAAGTGGATCCACTAGTCTATGCTAAAAAGCACTAAGGTGACATCTAAAAAGTATGACCCTTTCTACCCATGATGGCTACATGATTTATGGAGGCTTGAGTTATTATGAACTCGCGTCCCCATATCAGTGCTCAATACTACTCCCAAAATATACTCAGCTCATATGTTTGTAAAAACAAAACTCTTTCTTTGATTTGAGATAATTACTCAAAACTTAGCTTAAAAACTCTCTTGGAAATCGGTGTTTTCTTTCTTGCTCAAATGTGAAAATATTTTTAACTCTTGGGAATACTTAGTTCTCGTATAATCTTTGAAGAAATGAAATTTTACTCTTAATCTTTACTCAACTCAAAGCTTAAGTCTTTAAACAAAGTTAAAACGTTTGTGAAAGAATTTTGAAAAACTCGATGAGCTTCTCTTGACTTAACTTTTAACCTCTTGACTTGACTCTTAACTTTTCTTGAATTGAAGTATGAATTCAAGGCTCATTATATCATGTTAATGATGATTATATGATGTTTAGACATACCTTAGATTATATAATTCGACTAGAAAATATAGGTATGTTGCTAAGGAACTAGTATGGAAATAAGGGGGAAAAGGTGGAAGAACTGGCGTCCCTGGCGCTCTGAGAGGCGCGGAGCGCCAACCCTTGAATTTCAGGGACTGGGTTGGGGCGCTCTGGCGCGGCGCCTTAGAGCCCAAATTTTAGAGCCCCTTTTGGGGCGTTCTGGTTGGGGCGGCGCCCCATGCCCCTGCCCAGATGCACTTCGACTTTTTTTCTTCGTTTTTCAACTCTAAACCCTCTATTTCAACTTGGTTCTTTCCCCAAACACTTAGAATCGACTATATCCTCAATATACATAATATTCTACTAAAAAATAACACCTAATTGCATGAATCAAACTCAAGAAACTTCAACAACAAGAACCCACAAGATCTCAAATGAATTTCATCAAGAACTCATAAGATTTGCTTTCAAAACAATACAACTTTGATGAATTGAATCATGATTGGCGCGTGGGTGAACTAAACCAATGCTATGTGATCTCACATACCTCGTAGGGATCACCCTTGATGAAATCCACAAGGGTATGGAAAAGACCAAACTACCCTTCCAAAATCCAGATTAGACTTTCCTTATCCAAACATCCCAACTTCAAATGGGCATATATCACTCATACGAACTCAGAATCGTGCAAACTTGGCGGCGTTGGTAAGATAATTCAACGATCTTTCGTACAATATCCGGAAACACACTTAACTCATCCTGATCTAAGAGTTATGATCGTTTGAAGCTGACCATAAACTCAAACTTAACATAACTTAACCAATTTTCCAGATTTTTCATTCTTTCCAAAAATGACTCTTTCTAATTCTAGCTCTTTCTAGTTCTTTCAATTAGCGAGATGTTACAATCAATATCTTTTTGGTCAAGTTTTTCCTATAATACTTGAGGCTTGGTGTTCACTTAGGTATTTATTTATAAAAATATACTCCCTCTGTCCCAATTTATGTGACACTTTTTATTTTTCAGAGTCAAACAGTTTAAGTTTGATCGGGAATTTCCGCATGAAATCTTCATTTTTTAAAAATGAAACTTATATATTTGTAAACTACGTAAAAAATACTATAATTCACAATAATTGATAATTCAAAATGTATAAAAGATTTATGAAAAATTTACGGTCAAAGATAGACTTGTTTGAATCTCGAAGTCCAAAAAGTGCCACATAAAATGGGACGGAGGGAATAGTATTAATGTATCCAACTATACTTGTATCACCTAATCAACCTTTCAAATTGGATTAATTACTTATGTATATAGATATACTTGTATTCAAAAATCACCATTTCAACTTGTGTTAATATTACAATACAATCATCTATTTATATAAGTATTTTACTATATACAAATTTGACAAATAACAACATTCTCTGCTAACAACGGTAACCTAACGGCTCCACTGAACCACATGTATCCCCCACACTCCATCTCATAGAGCCGTCGGGGGGTCTGTCATCGGCGCGCCATGGAAAGAAAAGTATAAAAGTAATATAATTTTCATGAAAAATAAATTCTTCAATCAAACCCTATAAATAGAGATGAAAATAGATGTATACTGATCTTAGGCATATAAATATGCCTAAGTCGTCAATATTTGCCCATGAATTGGTTAGATTGAAGAATGATCTTTAGCTATTAGCTTGATTTTTGGTATAAATTGTGATGATTGTGCACTAACACACATGATTAGGTGTTTCAGGAACATGTTGTGGAATAGAGTGGAAATGAACAAAGAGAGAGCAAAGACAAGCATGTAAATGAGTAAGGAAGAAAATGCACTGTGGGAGACGCTGTGAGAGGCGCGCCACGCCAAGGCCAAAAGATCAGAGCTCCTCCTGTAGACGCAATGAGAGGTGCGACGTGCCAGGAGTTGGAACTCAGAGGCACCTTAGTGGGGTTTTGAAGGCGCGCCGCGCCAAGAGGAAATGTTTGTAGCGAAAGGCAGGCGCGACACGCCACCAGTGTTTTGACTTTTTCAAGAAGAGAAGTTTAAAATAGGACTCATACATGTAGTTGGTTTGGACTCCAACCTTTCTAACTCTTATAAATAGACCTTCAAGGCTCCATAGTTAGGGTTCGACATTTTTTTATTGGGTGCGCAAGAGCAAGATTCCAAGTTTGTAATAAGTTTTGATCTTCTAACTCTTCTATTTTCCGAAAATCACATGAACAATTGTATTTTGTGGTTTTCTAATAGCATGAGTAGCTAAACGCCCTTGTTCTGAGGCTGTAGCTATGTATTGAATGTTGAGTATTTAAGGTTTTGTTGAATTAATTCTCGATTGTCACTACAAGTTACTTTTATATTGTTGTTTTAGTATTTTATGCTTGATCAGCATAAGATAAATATATTGTCTAATCTTAGAATCAGGAGAGAAGAGGTTAGATAGACCAGAGAATATAAAGAGCTCGGTCCACCCATTAAATTGAGGTGATTAGTGTTCAGGAGTGATGCCCAGACGAACACCTTGCTTGGTTGCGAAATAGGATGACATATAAATACTCGCCAGTTAGTCTGTTTATCCCCGCTCAACGATGTAGTTAGATAGCTAACTAGAGTAGGCGACGAGAGGTGTATAGCCCGACTCATATAATTAACCCTATAAATCAGTAACTTGACAACTGAAATTAGTTCTAAGCCGAGAATATGATGCATGAGATTTGTTTTATGTTGCAACCCTGGAATTGTTTTTTACTTGCTTGAAACATCATCTTAAAGTCGTTCACATTTAGTTACATTTATTTAGTTCACAATTAGTAGCAGTTAACAATTAATCACCAACTTTTGAAAAGGTTACTGTACTTTGATTTGTAGAATTGAGTGTCTAATATAAGTTGATCATAAGTCCCTTGGAAATGAAAACTCGTTTCTTTACGAAACTGTATTACTTGTGCGACCACGTACACTTGCGTGTATACTGGGAAGCGACAAGTTTTTTACGCCGCTGCCGGGGACCTAGAAATTGATTTATATTTGATCTTCGTAATTCTACAATTAAAACATTCAGGTATTAATTACTTGATCTTAGCTTGTTTATTGCAGGCACTTGACTTTCAGGTCTGGCTCGAAAAGGAAAACTTGTCGAACCTTACAACGAACCTGAATGAGTTCTACGACAATGCAGAAAAATGAATCGAGGACAAGGAGAATTGGGGTTGGGCCTTCCGATAAACATTGATGATAATAATCATGAAAACATGAATAATTCAGAAAATGTGAATAACCAAGGGAACTTGAATAATCTAGAAATACCCCTTGTCGTACCTGTAAGGCCAGTCCATGATGTGGCAGTCCCACTCACAGCCAATTTGGCATCTAGTATTAGGAAACCTCCACTGGGAGGTAGATTTGAACTGAAGCAAAGCATGGTACAAATACTCCATTCTAATGGGCAATTCACGGGTCTTCCTCACGAGGATCCTCAAATCCATCTTAGGAACTTCATAGATATCACTGATACATACATCCCTATTGGAGTCTCATCGGACTATGTGAGGCTGACATTGTTCCCATACTCATTGTTAGGATTCGCAAGGGGTTGGTTAGATTCTGAGCCACCAAACTCCATCACAACTTGGGATTATCTAGCAAAGAAGTTCTTGAGTCAATTCTTCCCATCTAGGAAAAATGCTAAGCTAAGGAGTGAGATAATAAGCTTTACTCAAAATCAAGGGGAGGACATGTACTAAGCATGGGCGCGTTTCAAACAACTGTTGAATGCTTGCCCACACCACATGCAAACCAATGAGGTACTTCCTCACACTTTCTTTAAGGGTCTAGATTACAATGCTCGGGCACTTCTTAATAGCGCAATAGGTGAATATGCCCAATCTAAAACATGTGAAGTGTTGTTCGACTTACTCGATAAACTCTCTGAGGGGAACCAAGGGTATGAGGATGAAATGCATAGAACCACAACCCAAAAGGCTGCAGGGATCTTAGATGTAGATCAAGCTACTGCCATAAATGCCAAATTAGATGCAATGCAACATAACATGGCTTTACATTTTAAACAAATGGCTCTAAATCAGGCACCGATAAACATTGTACAACAGGCAATCAATTGGTGTGAGGTATGTGGTAGTGGAACTCATGAAACTGAGCAATCTGAGGCAAACCCAGATTCCGTAAACTATGTGGGAAATGTAAAAAAGGGTGGATTTCAGCAAAATTATGGTAACACTTACAACCCTTGTTGGAGGAACCATCCTAACTTCTCAAGGGGCTCGGCAACAATACCAAAATCCTAACCAAGGCACAAATCCTAGTGCACCAAAAGGGGGGATGACCAATGAAGAGCTCCTCTAAAATCACATGACTGAAATAGGGACCAAAATAAATGCTAGAATAGATAAGTAGGATGAGAACATCAGAAACATCCACATGTCCCAGCTGAGTTTAGAGAAACAAGTTGCGCAAGTAGCCAATTCTCTGAACTTGCGTCCCCAAGGTGGGCTGCCCGGTGATACTGAACCCAACCCAAAGCAACTGCATACGGTAAGTACTAGAAGTGAGTTACAATTAGAGGAACTAGCTCCAAAGAGAGAGATACTGAGGCAAGTACCAAAGAAAAGAAGGTGGAAGAAGTAGTAACAAGCTCTAATGTTGAGGTACCCATTCCTCAAAATAAATCACCACATCCATTTCCACAAAGGCTTAAAAAGCAGAATGAAGATGCATGCTTCGGTAAGTTTCTCTCTTTCCTTAAATAGGTTCACATTAATATGCCTTTGGTTGATATTTTGCATGGTATCCCAAAGTATGCTAAATACGTGAAGAACATTGTGGCTAACAAGAGGAGGCTCACGGAGTATGAAATTGTAGCACTTACTGAGGAGTGAAACTCTAGAATCCAAAACAAACTGCCCAATAAGTTAAAAGATCAGGGTAGTTTTACTGTGCATATTACAATTGGGCAAAGTGTTCATGCCCGCGGGTTGTGTGATTTGGGGGCAAGTATAAATCTAATACCCTTGTCATTATATATAAAGCTCAGGTTGGGTAGTCCAAAAAGAACCATTGTCATTCTCCAACTCGCTAATAGATCCATTGTTAGGCCTGAGGGGGTAGTAGAAGATGTTTTAGTTCAAGTAGGTTCATTGATTTTTCCTGTAGATTTTGTGGTCTTAGATTTTGAACATGATTCTGAAATTCCATTCATTTTGAGACGTCCGTTCTTGGCCACGGGTAGGGCATTGATTGATGTAACAGCTGGTCAATTAACTATGAGGGCACATGATAAGGTTGAGGTATTTGATGTTTACCACACTTTAAAATTACCTTCTATCTATGAAAAGTTGTCTACTATTACTGTGGTTGATCAAATAATTGAATCACAAGTAGTTGTGCCTGAAGATCCCTTAGAGAGATAACAGGTCATGAGGTAAATGGAGATACCGAGGCTCAAAATATAGAAACATGTTTGAATTTAGCACTGATTGACACTCGTAAGCCTCGAGCGGAGTCATTAGATCGTGAGTTAGGTCCCCCACCAAAGGCCATCAATAGAAAAAGCTCCGAAGCTTGAATTGAAAACACTGTCGACTCACCTCAGGTATGCTTATTTGGACACTAGCAAAACTTTGCGTGTTATACTTTCTGCAGAGTTATCTAAAATACAGGTTGAGTTAGCATTGAGGATTTTAAAGTGGAGAAGAAGGCGATTAGATGGCAGATGGCTGATATTCATGGGATTAGTCTAGCGTTATGTTTGCAAAGAATCTACATGGAAGAGGATCACAAACCAAGTGCACAACATCAACGTCGACTAAATCCTTTGATGAAAGAAGTGGTAAGAAAGAAAGTAATAAAGTGGTTCGATGCTGGAATTCTGTACCCAATCTCTGATAGTAAGTGGGTAAGTCCGGTACAATGTGTAACACCCCGTATCTGAAACAGACCAAAAATGCAGATTTTGGAGAAGTTGCAGGTGCAACCCACAGTTGCCATCCACGGACCGTAGGTCAGGCCACGGTCCGTGCTGATGGTCCGTGATTCACCACTGCAACCCCTCCCAAAACCCAGCTAATAAAGTTGGCTAAGTCTCAACCCACGGACAGACCTACAGTCCGTAGGTCAAACCACGGTTCGTGGTTTGTGTCCGTGGATCAAGACTCATTTACCCACCCTCTGACACAAACTACGGTCGACCATCACGGACCGTCGTTCGATCCACGGTTCGTAAGTCTGATCGTAGATGAGGGTCAATAACCAATTAGATAAAAATTGTTGATGGGGTCAACTTCAAATGGTCATAACTCGTAGCACAAGAGGAATTATATGTCCCATGAACTATGATATGATAGATAATTGAATCCTCTTTCCAACTCCACCAAGTTTGCTAAAATCTGACCTCCGAATAAAAAGTTATGCTCGATTTAGTGAAGGCTTGTCGAGCAGGCTTGACTCACGGACCCAATCGACGGACCGTCGATTGAATGACGGCCTGTCGATCACTCCGACAACAGTTAAGTCAGGGGTCTTTTGGTCTTTTCCTATTTCTTTTAACCCCTAAGATACATCGTTTAGACCCTAAATCATGAGGTTGTAGTCAGTTTATGCCTAGAAACATGACTAGAACTTACCTAAGTCAAGTCATTAATCAAAACATAGAAAATTAGAAGCAAGAGAGGAGAAAAAGGTCAAGAACGCTAGTTCAAGAACGCAACAAGTTTTCTTCAGTTCCAGCCCATAAATCAAAGGATTTCTCCATGGAATTCGTCACCAGGTATGTGGGATTTCACTAGTGGGGTCCTTTCGCCCGTTGGGTCCCTAGAATTTAGTCAGTTTCTTGATTCCATAATTATGAACATACCTAGGGCGTCTAGAATTTCAATAGATCATCATGAATTAGTTATTTAAATGTTCCAAATCAGATTAGTATGTCAATATTCAGTTATTTGCATGAATTCCAGAACCCTAGCTATGTATTTGTTTAGTTCTTGAGTTACACATGCTAGGTCATATATTTCAGTTATTCAGTTATACATGCCTCAGTTTATTAATGCATCAATATCAGTTTAATTGTTGCATTCTCAGTTTGCATGTTCAGTTTTGAGCTATCCAATATTTATAGAAATTCAGTCATAATCAGTTAACCACTTAATCTATTGGGAGTAGCATAATACCGAGTTGGACTAGGGTTCAACGTACCCATATAGTCCCAGAACTACGAGCCACGTAGGTGTAAATCCCCACTGTGGGTAAAATCAGTTTAGTGATCACGTCAGCATGCCTCTATACCTTTGGCCGGGTATATTGGGTCCTCTCGATAGGGCGTACATCAGACTCCACATTTAGCTCATGTGGTTTTATTGTCGGTTATTAGTAGCACCCACAGTTCAGTCAGATTCTATTGCATTGACCACATTTAAGTACAGTCAGTATTCAGTCTCAGCATGTTATAAATTTGGTCATTGCATTCAATTAGTTCAGTATTCAGTATCTATATCATGTTCAGATTATGCTCTTGCTTTATTGTTTGTTCAGTTATATGTTTATTTCAACGTTATTCTATCCTACATGCTCAGTACCTTTCAAGTACTGACGCATACGTGTGCTACATCTTCTCGTGATGTAGGTTCAGGTTCTCAGCATCCAGATCACGCTTAGATTGATTCCTAATCTTCAGTTCAGCAGTATCAGTGGTGAGTCCTCATTCTTCGTGGACTAGTGACATGTTTATCTTTATCGCTTTTAGTCTTTAGTTTCAGTTTTGCTAGATCTAATTAGGGCATGTCCCAACATTTCTAGTCAGTTTAGAGGCTTATTTCAGGCATAGTTAGATTCAACTTAGTATTGAGTTAATATTTTCCTTGTATTAAACTCATTAGTTTTCATTCATTTCAGATTTAGTATATGGGTATTCCCCATCTTTTCATTTTAATTATGATTTAGCTTCCGCATCAGTTTATTATCTTTAGTATGCTCATAATCATGCCAGCAGGGTT
>JAJOOS010040020.1:0-11428 GCA_029582725.1 Solanum chiquidenum | reverse complement strand
GTGGGGTTAATTAAGAGGGTAATGGGGGTGATAAATGGGTAGTTTTAAGTGCAGATTTTTTTAAAGAAATATAAATAAATTATTTAATATTTAATGATAAAATTAATTAGTTTTTGTTTTAAACTATAAAAAATATAAATATTAAATAACTAACCTAAAAATACAGTTAAGAAACAACAATTTATTTATTAAAATTTAAATTAACAGAAAACATATATTTTTCGTAACTTTTTCTTTTCTTTTTAAATAACTAAAAATAAAACTTTACCTAAAAACGTGATTCTATTTTTGTTGTTTTAAAATCTTTTAAATATAAACTTACAAAAATACGACGAAAAATAAAATATTTAATGTAGACTTAGAAGAAATATTCAAGGACTAAAAATGGTGTAAAACTTTAAATTCGGTCAAAAATTACGTGTCTACACAAATGATTCATAAATAAGACAAGATATTTGACATATTTTGTACTTGATTATGAATTCTCCAGAATAATGATGAATCACACACTTGAGAGTCCAAATTTAAATGAGAATATATTTAGAGAGTGATTTATTCTAATTTATCATATAAAAAGTGATGAATTACAAATACTCAAGAGTCAATTTTGAAACAAGAGCATGTGTAGAGAGTGATTTATTCTAATTTATCATATCGAAAAATATCCCCTCCGTCTTTTACTCAATTAAACTAAATTGTATTTGTAGGAAAATAATAAAAAATATGATGAATACAACATATAGAATATAAAAAATATAGTTGCGGATTGTAAATATTGAAATTGTAGTTAGTGAGTCTGAATTAATGTCCAATGTTAGTTGTTTCTGCAAATTTCCCTTTCATATATCACTAAAATGGCAACCATAACATGAATATATTGATAATGAGCAGCAAACTTATAACTAGGAGATATATTAAAATACAACATGGAAAATTAGGTAATGGAAAAATAAAAAGATTAAATGCCCAATTAACATTCTAATTAAGATGCCCATCATTCTCTTCTCCAGCATTGTTGTCATTAGCACCGAATTCATTTGCAACATTTCCACTGAGTTGCATCTCCATTTGGTCTAGTTTATCCCTCTTATCGTTAAATAAATTTAACAACCCTTTGATGTGACAAACATCAAATTCATCGAATCTTTTTCCTCCCTCAGCAAGTTGGTTGAAGAGGTTCTCCATTTCCTTCTCCTCAACCATTTTCTATAATTCCCTGATTTCTTTTTCCCGATCATTCACTATAGATTGAAGGTACGCTTCATATTCAACTAACTTGTATTGTCTTTGTTTCTCTGGGCAAGCTAGATAATTATTTACTATTTCATTAGCCTCAGTTAAAGACGGCCAAGTAAAATTATCAGTTTCTCCAGTAGTAAAAGATATTATACTAACCTTTACATCACATAGAATAGACAACTCATATGCTTTCTTACACAATGATGCTAATCTTTCCACAAGATATTTTTTCTCTTTCCCTCATCAAGATTTCTAGTGGTCCAACAGACCCCCTTTCCAGTCATATTTTCGTACACAAAAAGTAAAAGAGTAAAATATGTAAGTGAGTATCTATCTTTGAATAGAAAATAAGAGTTTTTGACTTATATTTATAGTTGTCTACTATGACCACATAATTAAATAATAGAAAGTTAATTAAGATAATCTGACAAAAATTAGAAATAAATTGATTGCACAATCTAGTCTTTTAGATATTTATTAAAATTATTACCTAAATAGTTGTAGTCAAAATCCTAAAAGTCAACCTTGAAGTTGAAGTTTAAATATTTGATAAGGCCATATAATTAAATAATTGAAAGTTGATTGAGATAATCTGACCAAGTTTAGAAATAAATTTATTGCACAATCTAGTCTTTTAGCTATTTATTAAAATTATTACCTAAATAGTTGTAGCTAAAATCCTAAAAGTCAATCTTGAAGTTGGAGTTTAAATAATTATACTTCCATATTTAAATGAGTTTATGGAAGGTTAATATTGTTGAAATTTACTTTCCTTCTGTTCTATGATCTACATTAATGGTAGAATATTTTCATTTTATCCTTTTTTGTCTAAAAATATTCTATAGTATTTAGTTTCCTTTCAAATTTAAATTTACATTAATAGAAAAAATATATACGTTCCATCTATTAGTTTAGTATCTATAAAGAATATAACATATAATTTTATTTTACTCTCTTTAATTGCTTATAAATATTGATATGTACTCTTCACTTTGAATGAATGCAAATATAGGGTGTACATGTCAAACCATCAAGCCAAATTGAACTGGCGAAACAAATCAAATCGACAAACAAATTCGATTTGTGGTTTGATTTGATTGGTTTGGCATTGAAATAAAAATCCTGACCATTCTTGGTTTGATTTGGTATTAATAGAAAAAAAATCAAATAGATTCAAACCAAACCAACATAATACATCTATAATTTTATTTTTTTATTAAAAAAGTATTTATTATAATCTACTTTACGAGTATTTTTCAAATTAGTTTATAGCTTTCAATGTTTATATATATAATTTCTATTTGGGCTTTTAAAATGACTTAAAAAATTGACATGTATTGTGTCTTTTCGTCAGTTTTTTTTATATATTTTCCTAACACGATGTCTCAGACATTCTACTGTATACTTATTTTTTCTAATTTTATTTATTCAAGTGTCCTTTAGATTACATTAAACAATATAATCACTCACTCATTTGCCAATAGTATCATATGTCTCTTCGTGTACAATATTTGTTCTTAAGGAAATCAGCCCAAAGAGAAGGATGAGTTCTAAATCTCCGGCATCTCTTTAGTGTGAGGGTGTTCGATATTTCCTCCATCTGTTTTAAGTCCTATACTACCTTCAACTTTAGGATAACACATCTTGTTCCAAGCACCCCGTGAGAAAAGTGCATACATCTTTTGATTCTAATGCTTGGAGAAGTTTGACGAAAAGCAAGAAAAAAACTGAGCCTCACATTCTTTGGAAGATTCCAGATGGTAATTTTAGCATTTGGTTGGACAACTAGATAGGTAAAAGGGCCTTAGCTAATCTAGTGGAGAGTTTGAAACCTACTAAAAATTGATTCAAATTTATTTTGAAAAACTCTCAAGAAGGCACGGTTAAGACCAATACTAATGGGAGTTATCTTCATGATAGTGGTAGAGCTAGTATTGGTTGTATAGTTAAGGATATCAATGGTGATTTGGTCATGATTGTCTCCCTAGTTGTACCTTGTATTAGCAGTAATATAGCAGAAGCTTTGGTCGTAGAGTTGGGAATGAAATGGTGTTGTCTTCAAATATACACTAATTTTATTTTGGAACTTGATTCACTGGTTATTGCAAACATACTGATCAATGTAGGCTCCACTAACTTGAAACTAAAACACATTATACAAAATTGCCTACTCGAAATATATTCATGGTGTGAAAGTGGGTCGAAATAACATGTTCCACTCATTCATCCAGCTACCAAGACAAGCTTAGGGATTGGTTCAACTTGATAAGAGGCAAATTCGTAGCATTAGAACAAAAGTTGATAAGGCAGATTTTACATTAGCTAGTTAGTTTGTACATAGTTGTTGAGCAGAAAGTTGTATTTTTCTGCTTTATGGTGTTTTTAGTGATATTATTTCACTACCTTTTTTTAGTTTGACAGTGTTGTATGGAGGTTAGGCTCAGTCCCCTTATGCACTTTTTTTGCTGAATACAACACGACCCAAACTTTAATCTGGGTAATTAAATATAAAAAGCAATGATCTAAGATTCGGCCACTTATTAAAAATAGTTTTGAGATTTCAACATTCAATCAAAATGCAAACACAACTACAAAGAGAAGTCTCCATTTCATAACAAAGGGCCCAAAATACTTGCAACAACAACAAAGAAAAAAAGTGATGGTCTTCGGGAACTAGAAAACCTAAGAAAGTGAAACAACAAATGATTATAGGGCCTCAAATGCCAAAAATTCTTGAAAACAAAACGGGAATGCATCATGATAGAGGTTGATCATATAGGGCATCAGAGAGAACCACAAAGTCATCGTGCCCAGAGGTATCCTGTTCATTTCTTTATAGGAACTGCTCTTGGGATTCTCTCACATCACGAGCAGCGACTTCAACTTCAGCAATAGCCAAGGGAAGATCAGGGTCTCCATCTTGGATGTTATGAAGGATGTTCACCCAGGTATTTAGGGCAACCCGATTTCTGTACAACTTGACCGCATAGTTATCAGTGTTGTCCATCACAACACTTTGAGCCTGAATTAAGTCACACGTTGTCCATTACATCCTTATCACACAGTTGTCGAACCAATGTCAAATCAGCCTCTAGCTTGGCTTTCTTTTCTTGCAAGGTATCATGCGTGGAGTAAAGATGAAAACATTCATTCTCCTTTTAAGAGAATTGTCCTTGTAGATCCTTGTTGACTGTGGTAAGAATGGATAATACAACTTACTTCTCCTTTTGTTGTGGTCAAATCTGTTGGAGTCATTGGGCGAGGGAGGTTCTAGTTAACTGCAGAATCTCATTGCTAGCTTGGAGCCCTGCAATAATTGATTGGATATAACTTGCCTAAGCTTAGAGTACACCCACTGCAAATTTTAGATGCTCGACATCAATGGAATGGTACATATGACCTATATCCCCACAAGTAAAGCAAGATCTCGACACAGATAACTGCTGGTGCAAACTAGACAAACTACCATGTCCACCTCGACCAGAACCATAAGATCCTCGGGCTGAATGCCCACTCTCGGTTGCTGACGTAGAAGAATGAACCGGTTCATAACGGCGAAAGGAACTACTACTTCTATGTAACCTCTGCCTCAAAATAAGGCACCAGAAAACTTACCATAAGAATGGGCCCTCTTGGGCTCCCCAAACTCCTTTAAAGCAATCAACTCTGCCTCATTGGTTGTGCTCACAATAAACTGGAAGTAAACCTACTCTCTAGCTTCTCTGAACACATAAGACCTAATGGAGAAATTCAACCTTCTCAAACAACCTGCAAACTCTCTCTGCCTCATCCAGAACAATAGTAATAGCATGCCTAGAAAACTCACAAAAATAGGACTCATACTTGGGGTTACTGACAAAGTGCCTTGATTCAAGCTCTCAAACCTCAGACTCCCCTCCCTTACACTTCAAGAAATTAAGTGGTCGTGGAAAGTACTAGAGAATGCATCCCACTAAACTGACGAAGATCCAACTGGTCTAGACCTCACAAAAGTCCTCCACCACTCTCTGGCGCGTCCACGAAGCTAGAGTAAAACAAAACGGATGTCACGAGCATCTATCAAACCCACTGCCTCAAGCATCTCACGGCATAAAGTTAAGAACTCATAAGCAACCTCACTCTTGCCACCCTAAAACAGGGGTGGTTTCTTCTGAAACCTCTCGTAAAACTGTTTCTCAGTTGTCGTCCGAATAACCTCATGAACAATCTGAACACCCACAACCAATGTTGGAACCACTGGTGGCTGACCCACCTGATCCTGAATACCCAGAACCTACTGCTAATATGGGTCTATGCCCCTACCCTAGTCTGAGAACCCTGTGGCGTACTTGTCGCACCACCTACATCCTCAACAAAGTCTCCTGAAACAAAGGAGATCCAAACTCAGGAGGAACCTAGTCCTCAGTAACCTCAACCTCTGGCTCAGGATAAGCCTCTCTAGCTCTACCTCTCGTTGGTGCCACTCCACGGGCATGACCTTTAACCGGTGCTACTCCACAAGCACAACCTCTAGCTCAGGCCCTACCTCTACCCTTAGCTCGGGTCTCAACAACAGCCTTGGGCACTACCTCCCCTCTACCACTGGAAACAGAAGCTCTGGTCCTCTGCATCTGCCAAAACAACACGTGGCAACTCAGCACTAGCGAAGGTAACAACGCACAATAAGAAAGGATGAATAAGAGGAAGTTTCCTATCAATGTTTGTAGCCTCTTAAAGATAAGTACAGACATCTCTATACCGATCCTCAAGACTCTACTTAGACTTGGCTTGTACACACGTGAGACCTATGAACCTGGGGCTTTGATACCATTTTTTATGACCCAATAATGGACGTGATTTCATTTGTCTATTCCCACCAAGACAAGTCAGCCTTAACCCAATTAAAATGAAATAAATGTGGATAAATAGTAAAAACAAGAACAAGATAAAGAGGAAAACTTATTCTTCTATTAAAACTCCTAAAATTTGGTTGTCACGTGTACAAGCCAATAAATACATAAAGTGTGGAGTTAAGAAATGAGTACAATTCTCAGTCTTTGTTTCCCAAATAGAACAAAGCTTAGGAAAAAGGAAAAGAGGGCCCATCGGGATTACAAGCAGCTACCTCTCAAGTCCTTCAACGAGCCTTAGAGAGTGAGAATAAGAACAATCACGCTACACCAGCTCGATACCTACACAAGTGTAGAAGCAAGGAGTGAATACCAACAATATGGTACCCAGCAAGCAACCTAAGAAACAGGGCATATAGCTAGAAATCGAATACCCTTTACACTCCAACTGAATCTTATCAAACTACAACCTACACACAAATCAGTCCATCCTAACAGTTCTACAATACACGGATTACAAGGCCCAATATCCACAGTTCAATAGTCACAATTAAACAATCAAATGAATCAAGTAAGTCAATCTCAAAGTCAAGTAGATCAGTTACACGCAACAAGTACAACAATCACAATTAACAAGCATATCACACATAAGCATCAAATGCATTAAGTCACAATGATCAACCTCTCGCCGGAACTATTTTCCATCGGCTTTGCATCAAATCACTAGACAGAACCATTTCCCATCAGTTTTGCATCAAATCACTAGTCGGAACCATTTCTCATCGGCTTTACAACACTTACTGGAAATGACCTCAACGTAATAGTACTCGTCGATAAAGACCTCAGCATTATAAATCATCTCATGTCTCAATACAGTGTTCAACAATCAATGCAGACAAGAAATATCACACCACAAGGAAGAAACAACAAGTCATACAATTCAAGTCCACAAATATGCTTTAAAGCATTTCATCAATCAATCAACGAGGATCACAATAAGGCAATTCACATAATCATGTTCATCACATAGAGTTCTTAATTTCAACTCCTTTTATATTCATTTAGATATATCAAGTGGACAATTAAACCATTTACCACATTCACATTACTCCCAACACGCAAACAATGAAAGAAGTACACGAATTCTACTAGAATACAAGGTTTATGAGATCACTTACCTTACATCAAACAATAAATCACTCCAAGAGTTGAGTTTTCTTCCAGATCACCTCCAAAGCCATACAATCTATATACAAGCAAGTATTCACAATAAATTCCCAAAAACAACAATATCCACACCAATTCTCTTGAAAAGTTGGTCAATCAACACAAAATCCAATTCCAAAATTAAGGTTTCAATCCAAAATATAATACTTGAAAACATTACTTAAGGTCTTAGGAACTCATTGGGGAAAATCATTTTGAAAAAGGACTTAAAATTAGTTCAAAATCTCCATTTTAGCTAAGAACTTAAATTATTGAAAAACCTTGTCATTTATCAATCAAAATCCTAAATTTTAATGTCAGAATTCATAAATAACCAAAGGAAAATGAAGGTTTAGGATCAAGAAGGTTTACCCAAATGATTTTGCACAAGAAAACCTTTCACAAATCGCCTCCAAGGGTTCCCCAAGCTCAAAAATGGAAAATGGGGCTTAAACCTCAAAAATGGCAGGCAAAAACCCTCACATGTGTCGCTTAAGCGCACCAGGTTCCGCTTAAGAAAATCACAAAAAAGCTAGGGTCTCGCTTTTGTGAACCAGGTTCCGCTTAAGTGACCATCTCTTAAGCGAACCCCCCCCCCCCCAAAATGCTAGTCTCACTTTTGCAAACTAGGTTCCGCTTTAGCAACCATCGCTAAAGCAAACCAGGTTCCGCTAAAGCAGAGACTGCAGCACCACAAACATCAACCAACACAAAAATATCAAAAGGATCCTCGAGATTCATTCAGAACTCTGTCCACATAAACCACATATGCAAATCAATTATAGTCGACATTGCAGACTCAATGGAACCATTAAAACATAAATATCAGGTCTCCTTGACCCGGCATCCTTAAAAATCATAGGAAACTAATTCACGCCTAAAAAGTCGAAAAAAAGCTCGGGACAACTCAAAAATTAACCAAGACCTCACCTAGGCCTAAAATCATACCCCAAATCCAATAGAATTCTCGGAATTCCAATTCAAGCATCCAAACCCTAAATGTTGACAAAAGTCAACCCAAAACTGAATTTCCATAATTTCACAACTTATGACCTCAAATCCTCATAAAGACTCGAAAACTAAAACGACAACCATCACAGGTCAAATTCCACAACGCGGGACTGATGGAATCAATGGAATTCCATTCCGACACTTAAAACTCCAAAAGACTCCAAAACCACTTTCTTAACAATATAAGTCTTTTAAACTCAAAACTAAGAAAATTCTCAACTTTTAACTCAAAGTTCAAAACCAACTCTTCAAACTCAATCATAAAAGACTCGGGGTCGATCTCGGGATGGGCAAAATGGTCAATTCATGAAACTTCCCAAAAATGACCGACTAGCTTATTACATTACTACTTGACCTTGATGAATTATTCGAGATTCAAATCCAACACCTAATCATGACCTGACCTTGACTCAAAACCAACTAGACACCTAATCTGGGACCTAAATTTCAAAATAGGACCCATCTCTGAATTCAGACCCAGGAACTAACTTTTAAATCAGGTTCTAATATTCAACCTTGATATCCAATTTGGGACCTGAATCTGACACCTGATCTAGACCAGACCTCGACTCCTAAATCAAAACCCGATCAGACACCCAATTCAGGACCTAAATTTTAAATTGGGACCCATCACCGAATCCAGACCCAGGAACAAACTTCTAAATAGGGATCTGACACTCAACCTTAACGATCAGTTTGGGACCCGAATCCGACACCCAAATCTGACACCTAATAACAATCTAACTTCGACTCAAAACCTGAATAGACACCCAATTCAATACCCAAATTTTAAATTGGGACCCATAGTTGAATCCAGACTTAGGAACCAACTTCTAAATCAACACCAAACAGTTGACCTCGATGAATAATTTGAGATCCAAATCTGACACCTGATATGGACTTGACCTCGACTCAAAACCCAAACCAGACACCCAATCTGGGATCCAAATTTTGAACTGGGACCCATCTCAAAATTCAGACCCTGAAACTAACTTCAAAATCATGACCTGACACTTGACCTTGATGAAAAATGCGGGATCCGAATCCAAAACCTTATCTGGACCAAATATCATCTCTCGACTCGAAACCCATACCAAACACCCAATTTAGTACCTCAATTTCAAACTAGGACCCATCTCTGAATCCATACCCAGGAACCAAATTCTAAATCATGTTCTCAACTCTCGACTCAAAATCGAACTTAGACATACAATTTGGGACCTGAATTTCAAACTGGGACCATCTCTGAATCCTGACCCAAGAACCAACTTTTAAATCGGGGTCTTATACTCGACCTCGATTACCAATGTGGGACCCTGATGAGTTTGATATTTGGACTCATTTGGGGCTTTTTGTATATAGATTTAGTGTCCTAAAATGCTTAATTTGTTCCATAAACTAATGTTAAATCCTTGATTTTCATGAATATGGATTGAGGAACAAACTTAGGACACTAACAGGCAAAAAGGAACGAAACAAGCTGAAGAAACGAAGAAAGGCAAGCGTGGTGATCGCCAAAAGCACTTGGTGAATAGCCGAGTGGCTAGCTTGACCGCTTAAAGTTCCAATGTGTCAACCCTGAGGGAAGAAACCAAGTCGGCAACAAAAAAGAGCAGTCGGCGAATCATCAAGTAATTCCGCGAAGCAAAGATAGATTGCCCAAAGTTACAGGACTCGATGATGCTGAATGCCAAGGCAAAACGGCGATGGAAGAGGTCAAAGGGCGGCTCACCAAATGGTTCGGCAATCCCGACTTACTTCACCAAACGGCCCTTTGTGGATTATTTTTGGCAACTATAAATTAGATTTTGAACAATTATTTTAGAGAGTTGGACATTCTGTTATTAGGCAAACTTAGACTGAATTAGTTTCAGGACATTTTTCTGTGTAGTTTTTCATAGTTTTGAATAATTTGAGAGATTCAATTTGGAGATTTAGGAAGTGGGTTTCGAATATTCTACAAATTGAAGCATTGTAAAGACTAAATCACTCTTTACCTAGTTGATGGATAATCGATTCGGTAATTGTTTTTACCTTTTTATGATGTTTGGATAAAACCCCAATTCTTGGGATGTGATCATGTGATATGGGTTGAATTAGTTTATGGGTATTGTTAATTACTAGTTTAAATGATATTTTGAAGTGAGTTTAATCATTAATTTTGATTTAATTTATGAATTGTAGTTGCAAATGCAGTTCTATGTTTGTGTTCTTGGCTTGCTCGAGAGAGAGGTTTTAGAACTAAGATTATTGATTAATGATTTGTGGATATTGGGTTTAGTGCTGGCAGGGGGACCGGATCGGCTTGCCCCAGCCCGCGACTGGCTCGCCGAACTTGGTCCCGTCAATTTTCGCGGGTTGGAGGGACTTGGGGATAGGGGATCGGTACGGGGCCGTTTCCCCTTTGGTCCCGGTCCCGGTCCGACTGAACCGGCCGGTTTCACGGGATTCACTATTTTTTATTTTTTTTAATTATATCCGTTGGAGCAACGGCTAGTGGGGGGGCCAATGGATTTATTCACCTTTTTCACTTCCCCAACACCCGTTACCACCCTCCCTACTTTTAATACTTTAATTTAAACCCTCGAGTTATCATAAATACACTTTAACCCATTTTTAATATTATAAATACCCCTTTATCCCTTATTATTTCTTACAGAATCATTTATTCTCTCATCTATTTTCTATATCCTCTCAATCTTAAGTCTCAATTTTTTATTCCATTTAAGTCTCATATTATATCATAATACATATATTTCAATTTTAAATTTTCATTATATCATAATATATATAATTCTCATATTTGCTATTAAGTATTGGAGTTCCAAATTACAAGTTACAACAAACTACAAGCTTCAAGAATCGGTTATAACGTCTGTTATTAACGCAGACGTTTGGTACATTCGTTTCATAATATTTATATTTTATTTTTCGTCATTAATTTTTGTGTTATTATTATTTTTATATTACACTTTTCATACAATTAAATATGAGTTCTAGCAAAAAAGATATCGGTAAAGGAAATGAGAAAGAACCAAGTGGCATTTAGTAAATTATTTAATTTTAATAAAAAAAGTAGTAAGGAAAAAAATAAGAGTAAATGTGGTGGTACTTCTTCTAAATCAATGTCTAGAGTTAGATTT
>JAJOOS010040019.1:0-10227 GCA_029582725.1 Solanum chiquidenum | reverse complement strand
TTCATTTCTCAAAAATCTATAAGGGAACTAAGTATTCCCAAAGAGTTTATAAATGTTTTCACATTTGAGCAAGAAAAGGGAACATCGATTCCAAGAGAGTTTTTAAGCTAAGTTTGAGCAATTATCTCAAACCAGAGAAGAAGTTGTTTTAAAAAAACATATGAGCTAAGTATATTTTGGGAGTAGTATTGAGCACCGATATGGGGACGCGAGTTTATATTAACTCAAGCCCCCATAAACCATGTAGCCATCATGGGCAGAAAAAGGATCATACTTTTTAGATGATTCCTTAGTGCTTTTTAGCATAGACTAGTGGATCCACTTAGTAGTTCAGGTTCTATACCGATGGCAAGGTATAGGACGGTCCTTGGCAACATGAGGTAAAATGTTGTACCATCACTTAGGCTCATAATGATGGTTGTCGGTTAGAGAAACTCCCACAGAAGTTATTGTATTTTTATATACATCAGTTTACTGTATTTTTACATACATTTCAGAGTTATGTTGTATCCTTGTATATACACAGAGTTGACATCATGTTTCCAAACAACATTTCTTTAAATTGCACTTGTTTTAAACTGCTTTATATTGAATTGAGTTCAGTTAAGTATTCATGAGTTGAGAAGAGCAATGGTAAGTGTTTCTTTCAGATTCCTTTCAAGCCTATGTTGTTTTAGTACTCCAACTCGCATACTCGTACATTCAATGTACTGATGCCAGTTGGCCTGCATCTTATTATGATGCAGACGCCGGTAACCAAGATCATCATCCAGCACCTCGTTGATCCAGTTGAGCACTCAGAGTCAGTGGTGAGCCTCCTTGCTTTTCGAAGGACTCTTTTATTAGCTTTTTAGTCTTTCTTTATTAGGATGTTGAGGGGTCTGTCCCAACATCCATCTCAGTATTTTAGAGGCTTCATAGACAGTCAGATAGTTAGTTATGAGTCTCTCATCTTTGTATTGCAAATGTTTTGCGATGAGACTTAAGTTGCCAATTTGGTTAAGATGTAATTTCTTTAAGTTATTGTTTAAACTTATTTTTGTTTAGTAAGTCTTCCGTTGAGTTCAGAAAGCCAGGCCAAGGGTTCGCTTGGGACTAGCGATGGTCTTCGAGTGCCAGTCCCGCCCAGGGTGTTGGCTCGGGGCGTGACAGAATGTTGGTTTTATAGTCTTTTCACTAAGTATAAAACCATTTTCCTATGGTTCCACAAGTATAGAAAAAATAATTGAAAAATTTTCAAAAGTGAAAGTAGAGGATTTCCAACATGATTATACTTGGGGAAATTCTAACTGGTTTGAAGTATTGGACTATATCCATAAAAATTTAGGACCATTGGACGAGGAAAAAAAAGTGAATACTAATGTACAAGACTATACACCCTAACTCACAAATACGTCTAGATAAATATATGGAGGAGCAGAAGCTGGAAATTAAGTTGTAGGATGAGGTTGTTAAAGAAAAAAGTAGGAAGTGTTATTCTGGAATGCATTTTATTTTTAAAACAAAAAAACAAATGCCTCATAAAAAATAATATTAGCATAACTTATGCAAACATTACAAATACACTATATTCATTATTATTTTTATACACCCTATTAGAGGACCCCTTGTATTTTTGGTTGTAGGTTCATCATTTTTTGGTATAACTCTTGTATACGACAAGTTGGCCTATGTTTTATTAATGGAACTCTTTACTTGATTAATACAATAAACAAACAAATTTATTAAGGGTAAGAGTTGTGCTGGTAGTGTTGTTATGGCCTATTGTTTATCATATGTTTATGTTACCCATCTAAATCAGACAAATTTTTATGTTGGATTGGAAAATGTTTCTTTTTTTATTAAATCTATTTTGACAGGCCAAATTCATTTGAAATTGACAATTTTCCTGCTTGGCTAACCAATATCTTCATACATTTGCAACCTCAATGTCTACTATGGTAAAGATATTTTCATGTGGAGATTGTAATGCATTGACAGTTTATGAGGGAACTTAATAATGAAGGGATTGTTATTCACTGATTAATAATTTAGAGACTGTTATACATTAATTTATTAATTTCTTTGAAATAATATTTTTTTTACTATCTACATACCTAATGCAAATATTTTTATTCCACAATCTAATCAATATAAAATAATAATAATCGTTAGTAGATGTTTTATAAACTCATATTATAAAATATTCCACCATCTCACTGAGAGCTAGCTTAGGTGCAAAATCTAAATGCATCAATCTTTATAGAGTTGGAAAATTGAAAGAATACTAATGAGTGAACGAGTGTTCTCTTTGATCCATTACGTTCATATTGTTCATTAGTTCAGTAAAAGTATTCAATCAATTATTTACTAGTCTAAACAACACAAAAACTTATTAAATGTTAAAGATGAAACAAACAAAAAAATAACTTATTTACATAAGAACTTTATAACCTTCTATATTGTTGTCTAAAATCTCATATAAATTGGTGATTGAAGACTAACAAAATGAGACCTAATAACATAGAAAAGATTTTACTATATTAGAAAACTCGATCGCTGGTAAAGTCTTCTCCAACAGTAGCTCCAATTTTAAAAACACCAATTAGAAACTCCATGATACTTATGAGTTTAAGAACCATCACAAACTGTTTCCTGAAGTCATTATGGCACCTACTACAATCAACCAGTATGTAAACCAAATTGTAACATATAACAACAAGTAATGAGTGTAAGGGTAGAAATGAGAAGAAACAACACTATAACAACAAAACAAGATAGAAATGGAAGAAAATAAAACAAATATACAAAATATCCCTCCCAAAACCAGGAAATTGCAAGTAGATATAAATAAAAAATAAGAGTACAAGTCCCAAAACTGGACAATAAACAAAGTTATCTCAAATAGCAAATGACTAGCTGTATAAGAAATAGAAGGAGACCATCAAGTATAGAACCCCAAGTGCTCACCCTTGTCTCTGATCTGAAATGATGTTGGTCGCATGAGAAATCACCACCGGTAGCTGCTGGCACTAGGACCTGCATAACAAAACAGATGCACAGTATAGCACGAATATCATAGCAAAGGCACTTTGTAGGCATCATAGGACGACTAAGCAAGAAAGGTAAACACAATATGAAAAGTTGAATCTACACAAAAATAGAGGTCAAAGTGGAATTTAAAGAAAAGCATACGAGCATACAAAAATTGTATCTAAGCACAACTAAACTAAACATAGTTGGACCTCCATAATGCTAAAAGGTACACTCGTGCACAAGATTAAATTAAACTCGAGCGGACTCCCACAAGCCTGATAGGTACATAGAATAGCTAAGTCTACTAGAGAGAAGTACCACATATCAGAATCCAAAAAGTGAAAGTTGGGTTGCCATCCCAAGTAACCACAACACACAGAAAGGGACCACCCACCCAACTAGTCGAATCCCAGCCCAGCTAACAAGAGTGAACTAGAGGGTATGTAGAAATGTTCTAGGCCACCTAGTCAGCCAGTCTACTCTCGGGGCCGTAAGCCGCCCATCTAGAAAGAGTGATCCAGAGGCGTGTCGACTCTTAATAAGATCTTTATATATCAAGGCAGCCCAGTCAATCAGTTCACTCCTAGGGGTGTATGCCACCCACCTAGCAAGAGTGACCTAGGTGCATGTCGACTATATCATGATAGTAAATTTTCACTCATTTGGGGCTTTTTTAGTTAAACAATTAGTGTCTTCAATACCTATTTATGTCGTATTCTGATAATATTTTTATGTTTTACAACTATAAATTCTAAAGGTCAAGGAAATGATTAATACTTGAATAAGAGGCCAATAACATCGAAAGGAGTACAAACTCCCAACTGGTAGTCACCTAACAAAAAATCGGATCACCTAATTGCTCAGACCTTACCAATGTTGACACTGTTTGAAGATAAAATACCAAGGTATGTTGACAAAGAAAGTATGCATAGGTGATGCACCGAATGTAAAAAGGTGATCCCAAATTCCTTCGCCGAAAGTGACATAGTACTGAGCAAAGATAAAGGTCAAACTAGGCTAACATGGTGGAAATCGGCAAGCCACTGATCGTGAAAGGTGAACTTAATTGAGTTCACTGATTTGGGCTCAAACACCTAAAGCCTGAAGCTATGAAATGGCGAGTTCAAGCATGGAATGGCGATCCACCGATCATGCTAGACGATCCTGACTAATGTCGTCAAATGGGATGCAAGGGGAATTCAGGTTAATTTTTAGGGAATATATAAATAGTTCTAATGAGTAAGAAAATGTATCTTTTGCCTAATCTAACTTTTTGATATTGAGCAGTAGACTTTTTAGTACCTCTCTTACTTTTTTGGTTTTAAAATACTCTCATAAAAGACATTAGAAGGTTGAAATTTAAGTGGGTGTTGAAGATTCTTGCTAATTATCAACAAATTAATGGTTGAGAACATCATGGGTATAATTTATTTCCTTTTTTATGATGTTTGGCTAAAACACCAAATCTAGGGGTGTGATTATGTGGTTTGGTGTTGATTTAATTTAGTGGGTCTTGTGCCTTGCTCTTCTTTATTGTTGTTCATTCATGGATTTGAGTTGTTTAGCATGGGGTTTAACTTATGGGTTAAGATGGCCAACTTAATCTTAGCTTAGATGTTCACTTGGAACTTAGAAGAGACCAGTTAATATGGGTAGATATATCAATGCTTGCAATTTAGGGTTGATTTCTGTAGTTTGCTTGAAAGAGAGATTATAGTTTAATTTTATTTGCCAAATCTGCTTCAAGGAGATATTTTAATTAGGAAATGGGTTATTTTGTGATTTGCATAGATAATACCAAAAGAAGATTCTATGATATTATGTTTTGAGATTGAACAAAGATTAGTGCCATTGAATATTACCTAGTTATTGCCTAGTGTTATAGGGCAAGCATGTGAACCCCTACTTGACATCAATACCAACCCCCACACCCCATTGATCGTCTCTTAATTGTGAAACCCTTGTTTTTGTTAGCATGATGAATCTATAGAGAATAATTTTATATATTCATGTATAGTATTGTAAATAAGTGTAATTATACAAATTTGTTGAAGTTATCATAGAGAATAATATTGTGATAGAATAGCGGATATGGAGGGATAGCATAGCAGATTTAAGGGGATTTGAATGGAAGATTCAGAAGGATTGAATAGATAATCTTTGGGGATAGGAATAACGGATCTTTAAGGATTGGTAATGTGTATACTTTCTATATAAAGGAAAGACTCTCACTTTGAGAAGCATTCATCAAAATATTTACGTGGTATTAGAGCCTTCTCTTTGGTGTCTTGTTTCATAGAGTTTTATTTTTGAAAATCTCTTTTTGTTAACTATTCGTCGACAATTATCCTTAACGCCTAGGACTCTTGGTCTTGGTCATTCTAGTTTTTTCTTGAGTCATTGTATTTCTAGTTTTTGTAGCTATTTAAAAGCCTGAATTCACATCACTTCAAAAACTTCAGTGTTCTTTATATTGGAAAGAATCATTCTTCTTGAGAATTTCAATTTCAGTTTTTTGTCACCGGAAAAGATATATGGGTCATATAGATGGTAATGATCCTGCCCCTACTAATCCTACAAAGTTAGGTGAATGGAGGATTAAAGATGATCGGGTACTGACATGGATTTTAGGGTCAATTGGCCCTCTTATTGTTCTTAATCTACGGCCTTACTAGATAACTAAGGCTATGTGGGATTATATACAAAAGGTTTACAACCAAGATAATAAAACAAGACACTTTAAGTTAGAGTTTGAAATTGCTAACTACTCTCAATGAGGTCTCTCTGTTAAGGATTGTTATTCTGGATTTCAATACTTATGGGCTGAATTTATAGATATTCTTTATGCAAAATTACCTTCTAATCATTGTTTGTAATTGAGGTAGTTCATGAGCAAAGCAAGCAAGATAATTTTCTGATGAAATTACGGTCTCAGTTTGAGAGTGTTCTCTCTAACTTGATGAACATGATCCATTTCCCTCCTTGGATGTTTGTTTTAGGGAACTACTTAATTAAGAATACCATCTTGTCCCACAAAATGCTTAAAAGAAAGAAAATGATGTCACTGTTGCATTTGTTTCTCAAGGTAAAGGAAAGGGAAGGGATATGACTATAACTCAATGCTACAGTTGTATGGAATACATTCATATTTCTAGCAATTGTTGTAAGAAGCTCTGTAATTATTGTAAACAAGGACATTAATAAAGTATGTCCCACATGCCCTCAAAACCATAGGGTAATTGCATTTCAAGCTGGGATAAATGGTTCAACTCATCTTCATGAAGAGCTCTTACTCCTGAAATTGTACAAATGATCGTGTCAGCCTTTTCAACTTTGGGATTACAAGGTAATAATGTCTAATCTAAATTTTGGATGGTTGATTTGGTGATTCCAATCAAATGACCAACTAAAAAAGCATACTAAACATGTTTGCGATTATCAAGGTCCATAAAAAATATAGATTGAAAATGGTAGTAATTTACCAGTTACCATGGTTAGGGATATTACGCCAACATTCAAAAATGATTTTTGGTGACCAAAGCTCTAAACTAGTCTTATTTCAGTTGGACAATTGGTGGATAACAATTGTGATGTGATTTTTTTCTCGTAATTGTGGTCCTGCGCAGGATCAGGTGTCGGGGATAATAATTTCAAAGGGGCCTAAGGTTGGAAGATTGTTTCCTGGATACTGTTAATTCCACATGTTCTATCATTTGCTTGTACTTCTACAACTAATTAGACTGAGGTTTGGCATAAGCATCTAGGACATCCAAATTCTATTTTGTTGTCTCATTTATCTTATTCTTGTTAATTAGGGAATAAAACTTAATTTTCAATTGTTCCATTGATTGTTCTACTTTTAAATTAGGAAAAATTCAAACTCTTCCTTTTCCTAAGTTTGGTAGTCATGCTACAAAGTGTATTAATGTTATTCATAGTGGTGTTTGGGGAATTTCACCAATTGTTTCTCATGGTCATTTCAAGTACTTTGTGACATTCATAGATGATTATAGTTGGTTTACATGTGTTTATTTTCTTCGATCCAAATATGAGGTATTTTCCATGTTCAAGACATTTTTGGCTTACATTGAGACTCAATTTTCTACGGGCGTCAAATTATTAAGATTTGATTGTGGTAGAGAATATAAGTCTTATGAATTAAAGAAAAATCATTCTTGAGAATGGAATTGTCTCACAAAGCTCTTGTCCATATACACCACAATAAGATGGGGTTCCTAAGCTTAAAATTTGTCAATATTTAGATGTCTCTCGTACATTATTGATTGAGTCCTCTATCCCATCCAAATACTCGGTGGAAGCATTGTCTATTGTTTTCTATTAATTAATCTACTACCATATAAAGTGCTAAATATTGTGTCTCCATATTATCGTCTTTATCACCAAAATCCTAGCTATGATAATTTTCATACATTTGGTTGTGTTTTTTTTTGTGCATCTGACTTCTTCTCACCATAATAAACTTTTTTGTTTAGTCTACTAAAGGTACTTTTGAGTTATTGTACTTCACAGAAAGGTTTTATTTGGTATGATCCATGTACTGAGAAATTTTGTGTTTCTAAAATGTTGTTTTCTTTGAAAATTTGTATTTTTTTTCTACTCATGGCGAGTAAACTTTTGTTTCTCCTCTTCATTCTAATTTTGAGGAATTGTCATCTTCTTTTAACTGGTTCAAACTTGGATTTGTGTATGAATGACATCGGCCAACTCTACCCCATCCTGAAATTGAATCCACCACTTGAGACTACACCATAACTACTTTTAGAATTCTTCAAGGTCTAATCCTCCTAAGCCTACTCGGCGATCAACTAGAGTATCTCGTATTCCTAATTGGTATAACATTTCCTCTACTTTATCCACCATTTCTACTCCAACTTGTTCCTCTCAAGTTTGCCAGTATGAATTTTGGCAGAATTCAATGGATGAAGAACTTTTGGCCCTTAAAAAATAATGCATGGGGTTGTTTCATGGCCTTCAAATGTCCATCCAATTGGATGTAATGGGCTTATTCAAATAAAATTCATTCTGATGGAATTCTTGATCAATACAAAGTTTGGTTTGTTGTTCTTGGTAATAAATAGGAGAATGATGTATGCTATGAAGAGACTTTTGCACCAGTAGAAAAATGACTATGGTGCGAACAATTATTTCCATCGCTTCTTCACAAAATTGGTCTCTTCATCAAATGGATGTCAAAAATGTTTTTCTCCATTGTGATCTTAAAGAAGATATTTATATGAAACCTCCACCTTATTTGTTCTCATTACCTACATGGGATGTATGCAAGCTCCCCAAAATCTCAATTTTCTGATAGTTCCTCGCATCATTAGGTATTTTCTAGGAACATCTTCACATGGATTATTCTTTCCTAGATTTTCTACTATTTGTATTACTGCTTTTAGTAATTCTTCATAGGCACGATGTCCTGATACTCGTCGTTTAATCATTGGTTGGTGCATGTTTCTTAGAAAATCGTTGATATCTTGGAAGAGTAAGAAGCAAGATTGTGTATCCAAATATTCAACAAAACTTGAATATCGATCTATGTCTACTGCTTGCGCTGAGGTTGTGTGGTTTCGTTGATTACTTGTTGAGATGGGATTTCGTCATCTAATCCTACTCTTCACTATTCTTATAATACTAGTGTTATTCAGATTGCTACTAATCTAGTTTATCATGAGAGAACCAACTGCATCGAAGAAGATTGTCATTATATACAAGAAGTTGTAGATAAAGGAGTCATTACTCTTCCGCACGTGTCCAGCGGCCTTCATATAGCTGATGCATTTATAATATCCATTGCATGACAACACCATCATATTCTATTAGGCAAATGGATGCTTCTTATCAAATATCATCAATTTAAGGGGAATATTAGCATGATGAATTAATTGAGAATGATTGTATATATATAACATATATAGTGTTGTAAATAAGTGAACTTATACAGATTTGTTGCAGTTATTGTAGAGAATAATATTGTGATAGAATATCAGATTTAAAGGGATAACATAGCAGATTTAGAGGGATTTGAATTGCAGATTTTGTGGCCTGATACTGGTTCGAGTTCATTAACAACAATATCATGCCCTCACATTATAATGAATCTATCCTTCGACATCCCAAGGTGGCATTAGTGGGCACTATAATTGATCAGGAATACATCAATGTGGGATGCCCGTAGTTGATCCAACAACCATGTCTTCTGATGCCACCACAACTGCTCTTTCTGTGAAGCAGGAAGGTGTATCTCTCACTGCGCCTCCCACTCCTCCTCCTCCTCCTCCTCTTACTACTACTACTACTACTACTACTACTACTACTACTACTACTACTACTGTTGATGCTATTATGCCTTCTCACGTTACTATTTCCTATGCCCCCTTGACTCAAGCTTTGATTTATAAGGGGGTTGAGAAGGACATGCCAACAATGATTGATATGGAAATTGAGAGGGTGATGACCCCTTTGAGGGATAGGGCGACCCATTGTGAGGAATTTGTTGAGTCGTACAAGATGAGGTTGGATAACCTCACTGCTCGATTAGAGGTAAAAGAGAAGGCCAGTGGTAGTTCTAGTGTGCTTGATACCATGAGAGGTCAACTTATTACCTTGCGAGTGTATGTAGACTAACTACGATCTACTGATATTTTGAGTCTATGGGGTGATGTTCCCCTACCAGACGTTCCATCCTCCATGCCACCAACTATGCCCAATAGTAATCCTTCTTCTAGTGTGAAACGAAGTAGAATAATTGAGCGTGTTGAAATTTTTATTGAGGATGTTGTTGATGATGATGAGTGGGCCGACGATGATTTGACTGAGGAGACCGATGAGGATTAGGTGAGGAGAGATGAGGATGAACATGGAATTGTGCTGACACTTATGTCGTTGCAGGACACTGAGGAGATGATTGTCCAAGATACCTTGGAGAGATCTGATCCGTTCAGGAGACCTCTGCAGTCGGCACCTGTGGAGTCTCTTTAGACTCTGCCATTCCTCCCATGATGTGTGATACGCTCAAATTACACCTTCTTAAAGAAGCATAAGCGATCGTTATCAAGTAAAGAACCCAACTTGTAGGTTGGGGTCGATCCCACGAGGAAAATGGTTTAAACTTTACTTTAACCAACAATTACATTAAATTAGTCAAATTACTTCCAAAAAAAAAGTAATTTAAAGGGGGGGGGGGGG
>JAJOOS010040018.1:0-10026 GCA_029582725.1 Solanum chiquidenum | reverse complement strand
GTAGAACAAGCACTCACTATGTCTGATAAGAATCTATCAAGAGCTGTCATGAGAGGATTTAAGCCCGAAAATGTCCCAATTTACGCCACATTAGTTCGTGAATTCGCGGTATTCGACAGGTGGTTCTGTTCAATTCCAGGTCCAACACAACCAAACAGGCTATTTCTCTACTCTGCAACTTCTCATGGTTCCACAAGCCATGTCAAGAAGCAGCTAGCTACAGGGTATCCACAGAAAACCATATTCGATTCGTTACATGAAAACGGATTAGATTTCGGTATTTACTATCAAAACATACCATCAACTCTGTTTTACAGAAATCTGAGGATGTTGAAGTACATGTTTAAGTTCCATCAGTATGATTTGAAGTTCAAGAAAGATGCTAAAAATGGAAACTTGCCTAATTTGACAGTGATTGAGCCAAGGTATTTCGGTATAATCGGATATCCAGCAAATGATGATCATCCATCACATGATGTTGCTGATGGACAGAAATTAGTTAAGGAGATATATGAGACATTGAGAGCTAGTCCTCAGTGGAATGAGACACTTTTTGTTATTACTTATGATGAACATGGTGGATTTTATGATCATGTTAAAACTCCTTTTGGTGATGTTCCAAATCCAGATGGAAATACTGGGCCTGCACCTTCTTTCTTTAAGTTCGATAGGCTTGGTGTTCGTGTTCCAACGATTATGGTCTCTCCTTGGATCAAGAAAGGAACTGGTAAGTTTGAAATTTCCATCTTTTTTATTTGGCGTTCTATTAATCTGAATTTGTGTCTAGTGGAGAGGACTCCATTTCTAATTAGGCTCCGAAAGGGTGTGGTGGAACGGTAAATGTTACTTCAGGCCGAGCTGTGAAAATGATATTACTTAGATTGGGAATGTTACAACCCCTCATTATGAGGATTGATTTCTCAGATGCTCACTCAACTAATCAAAAGTTGCATTAATTTCAATCTTTTTGAACATAGAAATGACTTTTTGAACTAATAACTGTGTTTGTTGAGTGTCATATGACATATGAGAAATCAACTCTCATTATGAGCTTTCTAGGGCATGAATTTGACTTAGTCGTATCATTGAACTCCGTAATTACATGCTTAAAGCGAAAAAAGTTTGAAATTTGTTTAGACTATTCATGTTTTAGAGCTCCCTGCAAAGATGACTCTATTTCTAAGGCCCCTAGCCAAAACGAATGGTGTAGTGGAACACAAAAGTTACTTCATTCTTCTTAATTATATATAATTTTGAATTCGAGCCGTGAGAATGAAATGCTGTTCAATAAGAAGTGTTTAAACCCCTCGTAATGAGTTTTATACTGAGCGAATCCGACTAATTAGTCGGATCAATGAGTTCCGAAGTAAGACAAGATTGATCCAAACTTCTACATGCTCCTTTCATATGGATAAAGTAAAATATATTACAATAAAGCAAGATGTTAGATCTTTCTGTACCACAATTTTTTTTATCTACATAGTCACGGGATCAACTCTTTTTTTGTGTTTTTCTGTGTGTCCTATTCTAGTTTTTAATTAACTAATGTCACATTATTTTATTTTTTTATGCAGTAATAACCAAGCCTAAGGGACCTACACCAAGTTCAGAATTCGAACACTCATCAATTCCAGCAACAATAAAGAAAATATTTAATCTTACATCGAATTTTCTAACTCATAGAGATGCTTGGGCTGGCACATTTGAACATGTTGTAGCTCAATTGTCATCTCCAAGAACTGATTGCCCTGGTAAGTACTCATACATAGATTACTAGTTCTACGTACTTTTATAGACGATTATCTTTCTCAATTTTCGATTGATTGATTATTTGCAGAGGTTCTACCTGATGCATCTCCTTTGAGGAGCACTACTACTGAAGCTGATGAAACTCGGGCATTGTCCGAGTTTCAGAGCGAAGTAGTGCAATTAGCAGCTGTGTTGAATGGGGACCATTTTTTGAGCAGTTTTCCACATGAAATGGGGAAGAAAATGAATGTTAAAGAAGGTCATAGTTATGTAGGAGGTGCAGTTTCAAGATTTATTAGTGCAAGTAAAGAAGCTATTAAGTTAGGAGCAGATGAGTCTACTATTGTAGATATGAGATCTTCTCTCACTACTAGAACTTCTGTCCACCACTAGTTTTTATTTATTTTATTTATATGTGATATCAATATGCCCTTTAAATGTATATTGTTTTTTTTCTGGATTTTGGCATCCATTTATACTTTTGCTACTTAATTTACTAGTAGAGTTTTTCTTTGTGTCAAGAGGATACAACAATCTATATATAATAACAATAACAAAGAAGGCAATATTTTGCGCCCTATTTGCACCGTGTAGTTTTTCAACGAAGAGAATTCAGTTAAATCCTCGCTCTCCAAGCTAAGATTATTTTGAATCCTCATTCCCCAAGCTAGTTTTCGCGTTTGTGTGTACAATAACAATAAATATACTTCAATCTTAAACTTCATTCCTCAATTACATCGCCGTGACATGAGTCTGATCAATGATCAATAAGATTGTGGTGGAGTGATAAGTACTTCTTCATTTTTTACCCAAAAAAAAAAACTGACCAATCTAAACAAGCAAGGCCCTGTAAAATAGTTTAGGTTCAGAAGTTCTGTTTTCCTTAAAAAAATTCCTAATTCTCCCTCCGTCACTTTTAGTTGTCATATTTTGTTTTTCAAAAGTCTATTTGACTAATTTTCAAAGTTAAATTAGATTATATTAGATATTTTAACCAAAAATTTTAGATATTAAAAAATTATACGAAAAGTACTACAAATTGCATCTTTTTGCATATCAATATGATGAAAAAATATATCGTAAAATATTAATCAAGATTTTTATTATTTGAGTCAAAAAAAGAAACTATGACAACTAAAAATTGACGGAGAAAGTATCGAGAGTTCCCAAAAAGGGAAAGTCCTTTCACGAGAAGCTAAATGTTTGCAAGTTTAGACATGAAAGATGAATGTACAAGTGCGATTAAAGGTGGGTCTTTGAAAAAAATTGTATTGTTGTTTAAACTTATTATTCACGGCACCATGTTTTTCATTATTTTGTCAATAACGTAACTCTAGAAAAAAATTAAATTGAGAGTCCATGCGTCATGCATGACAACAAAAGTCTTAACACGTGATGGGTTTTTGTAATTTTTCCCAACATATGATTAAAGTTGTCAAAATGGATCAATCTTAGCTTTAAGCCTTATGGGCCAAAGAATTTAATGGGCTACAATGAAAAGGGCCTGGAAATTATCAACTCAATTTTAGAAGGGACGTGGATCGGGGGCATTTTTTTCCCCTTCTTTTTAAACTTAAATTTTGTTAATATATTATATTTTTAACATGTCTAATAAAATTAGGGAAAATTGTATATAAAAATAAATTATTAATTCAAATTAAATGTTATAATTATAGTTTGATTTAATTGTACCCCATAGCAAACTGTTGTTATTTCGCCTCTCTCCTGGTGAATCTCGCTCGCCACTCTCGTTCTCGCTGGGCAATCTCCCTCTCCTCTCTCGCTTTTATACAAACACAAATGTATAAAATGCATTTATGTTTGTATAAAGTGAGAGAAACTTGTATACATACATATATTTTCGTTCCCCTCTCCCAGATCTCGCTCACCACTCTCACTCGCCTCTCTCACTTTATACAAACACAAATGTATACATTGCATTTGTGTTTGTATAAAACGAGAAAAAATTGTATATACAAATACAAATGCATATATTTTCGTCCTATACACTTATGATTATACAAATACGATCTTCCCCTGTTCAGTTTTCTTTTGTCTCTCTCTCTTTCTCGCTTTATACAAACACAAATTATACAATTGATTTTTTTTATATGTATACGGAAATAGATTATATAATTGCTTTTTTTGTATATGTATAGCGAAATATACATATTTATGTTTGCTATGAAACACAATTATACAAACTATAGTTATAACATACAAATATGATTTTTATGTTTGCTATATGTGAAAGTTGCCAATAAAATTATATAAAAGTATATAAGAGTTACAATCATAACATACATTGTACATTAATTAGTGGTGCTTTTAATTACAATTTCATATATGAAATATATAAAATAAAAAAATGAGAAGATTTTCAAATCAAATGTTGGCAAACAGTGATGTTGTTTCAATCATTCTAGCAAAAAAATCATTTTATAAAAATAAAAATCTTCTTGGACGAATAAATAAGTAAAGAAAATTTGAAAAAAAACAAACTTATAAATTAAAGAACAATTACGTTTTAATACTTAAGTTATTTAATTTAAAATAAATAAAAAGTACTTCATAAAGATGATTGATTTGAATTTTGATGAAGTTTTTAACAGTAATAATTTTTGAAAATAACATATTTAAAAACGAAAATGTTGGATAATCATCGTGGCGGAGTGTGGACTGTGGACCATAAATAGAATTTACAAAATTACAGCAGCAGCAACTACACGAGAAAGATAAACATGGCATTCGGAATTAGCGCTCGCCTACTTCCCCAAGTCGTCACCGCCAAGCAAAATTCTCCCCCCAATTTTGCAGCTACTAACGCTGAACACCACCAATGTGTGCCAAAAATACCATCTTTTTGGTCAAAGGTACTTCCACTGGCAGTTGCGGTTTCGCTGGTCGCTCCCTTGCCTTCTTCGGCGATACCTTCTCTCAACTCCAAATCTTCTCCGGTTGCTCCCATGACCCCATTCTCCCAATCCAAGAACTTGCCTACTGGACTCGAAAATGGGTAATTTTTCCGCATTTTAGATTTGGTTATTTTATTACTTTGCTGAAATTGAATTTTGCACCTCAATGTTGTCGAGGAGTTTGTATAACTCATGCTAATTAATCTGGTAATCCAATTTGTTGTTTTCATTAATGTCGTGAACTCATGATATGCATTGCTTTGTTTCTTTAATTTGTCAATGAAATGGGACTGTAAAATGGGCTGAACCGTTTTGCTCATTGCACGGTGCTATTTGCTTGCCTAGAGAGGCTCAACATTGGGTCCAATGTAAAGCAAGCCTTGCGAATGATGGTGGCTCCATACGGGTAGGCGTATGCCCTGAAACCATAACAAAGATAAGACAATTACAAGGAGGACGTTCGTGTTCTCGGGCGAGTGCGGACTCGGTTAGTATACAAGATCATCAACATAGTAATAGGATGCATCTATTGCACGACTGAAATCACCTAGTGGTTTGCTTGGATTTGAACCTAAGACCTCAGGGTTCTCAACCTACTTCATTGACCGCTAAGCCACACCCTTGGGTGCTATTAAGGGTGCATGAGGTCTTGGAATGTAGTGTGAAAGTAAACAATCTAAGCGTCCAATCCAAATCTTCAATGCAAACATGGACACCATTATAAAACTTTTTTTGAAACCCTTGCACAACCATGTGGTACAACTAGTAACTTAACACTCTCTTGCACATGTAATTGGGTTCCGATGTTCACCCGTGAAATTAAGTATGAAGTAACATGTGTGAGAATGGGCTTACTAAATATTGGTTCTAATATCATGTTGAATTCTATGATCACGGATCACCTCATCTAGAAGTTTAAGTCATTTAGATTCAACATGATACAGAGTGGCCTAAGGTCCTAGGCCCTGTGTTCAAGTCATACCTCTATCAATTATCAAAATGAATCTCCACCTGTTTGACTTGCACATGAGGGGATGTAATGTGTTGGAGACTAAGGTAAAAAAAAGTGTCATTCTCAAACAGTTGAAGCTTCTAAATAAGGCGGTCGTACAGAGAAGACAAAGATCTTACCCTTCCCTTTCGGTGGGCGAGATGAGAAGTGTTGTTTGCAAGCGAACCCTGATTCAAGTCTCCCAGTCGCCCATAGTCAAAATAATTTTCATATACTTGGAGCCTTGGACGTAGAAAAAGAGTTGGCCAGCACATGATGTGCTTGTTACACATCTTAATTCTGTGGCAGAACAGAACCACATTTACCGAATTGTATTCCCTTTGCCATAAAAGCTGAATTTCTTTTATGTGTATACATATAAATTGTTGTATCCTCCGGATACAAGGGAGCATTTCTATGAATCCCCCTGGATGAAATCTTGCTTCCGCCACTGTCTAAAATAAATAAATAAACAAAATTGTCTTCTTTCTAATAGTTTAAGGCATGACTAAGTTAATTATGTCAACAATTAGAGGTACAATTTTGTCATTATCACCAACTTAATGCACACATCATTCATTTCTCCCTCACATTGAAGGAGTGGATTCCGTTAAAGCTGATGACCATTGCAGGAAGATTGTGTAGTTGCTAACCTTCTCAGTTAAGAATATTTCCCAACTATCGGTACCAGTTTCTAGCAGGCATCGCATGTAGTCAGCCTTCAATATTCTATTGTCACAAAGTCAAATTCAATAATATAGGCTTTTTCAGAATTCACCTAGTCCCTGTCTACAATGTTGTTTTGGAATTCCAAATGTTATTTTAAACTCGTTTTTATTGCTTTAGGTAATTTCTTAGGGACCATTGTGTTAGTTTAACCCGTATATAATAAGTGCAATGCATTCCTTGTCCACTTGGTGACATAGTTTTAGTGGTTAAACTTACAAAAGCTAAGTATCAATATGTTCTCTTGTTCCTTGCTTGATTTTGTAGTCAACTCTTTGAATATACAATTGAGGCAATTATTTAAAGCCAGTCTGCTCGAACATTTAATGATTACTTCTGTCGTTTAGCTTATGGTTCATGTCGCTTGCTATTGCAGAAAAATCAGACCTTGCCCCTCAGTTAATCCAGGGTGTGTATCGACAAATCCCCAATCTTCTTCTTCTGCCTTCCCCTTGATAATTTCTCAAAATTCTTCTGGCAATGCTATCATGGTAAAGAAGATGTGGAGTTTCTAGACTTCCAACCGTTGTTTTCATTTTGTTCAGAAACCAAGCAATTGCCTGCTGATAAATTCTTCATATCTGTGGCAGCAATTGTAGGATGCCATTTTGAAGACACAGAAGAATGCAAAGATTCAAGTCATTGAAGATATCCCTGACGGTAATTATATTGAATCAAAATGCATCACGCACTTTACTCAAGATGCATCTATAGATGCGCCCTGAAATACTAGACAGATACAGATATAACTGCATAAAAGATACTTAACAAAGTATTTTAAATCTAGATATTGATTAATTAGGACTAAATAGGAAAAGTCTCCAGTGCATCATGGGAATGTTTGTTGATGATGGAAACAATTGCAGGAAAATATTTGCAGGCTGAGGTTGACGGAGGATTTGGCAGAGATGTTTTAGAATTTTTGTTGAAAGGAGATTCAGTTGCCTACAGAGCAATGGCGACAAAAGTGACCTATATATATCCATTTACCACTGCATTTGGAGATTCAAAAGGACAAGAAGAAAGAATGAAAATGATTGCAGAAGAGTTAGGATGGTATGCACCAAGTCTTGACTCAATGGATTAGAACTTTGATGCATATAAATACCTACATGCACCAAATTTTGTATAGCAATTCATGCATGTGATAAGCTTTTTTAAAAAAATATTCATCTTTTGAATCTGATCATTGGTAAAAAAATTCAGCTGTCTTTTTAATAATCTGTTTCATTATGCTTTGTTACACCAGGAACTGATTCATATGACTTTTCATGGCCACTCTGGGGGCTTTGTAATTGCACACAACAACAAATACACATAAGGCAGCAAATAACATACAAGCTACACATTAGCATTTTCTGGGACAGCTTGCTCTGTCTTCTAACTCAGTAGATTTGATTCATTTATGCTGATATTATCACCTTAAAATAGAGGAATACTATACTGACATCTCATATAAGAGAAAGATTGATATATAAGTGATCGTAAAATCTCAACTCACTAGGAGTGACAACATCATGAATTGTATAGCGGCTCCAGTTATACTTGGGTTGATTTGATTTTAACTTTAAAGTCAACCCGACATCACATAGGTCAACATAGGCTACAAGGACTCGAGTTAATTAATTGCCCGACTTATAACAAATGATTCTGCAACATTGAGATTTAATACAAGCAAATATTGCCCTCTAAAAATAACCAAAGAATACAAATAAATGTATATTTTTGCCCTAAAAAATAAAGAATAATACAAACAAATATTTCTGTTCCCAAAAAAGCAAAGAACAAATATTAGAAGTTTCCTATACTATAGCTTTCTCAATCGACTCTTAACTTATTTAGGACGAAGATATTGTAGTAATTGTTATGTTTTGTATATGTAGTGAAAGCGTGAAAACTTTGTACTATGTGTCAACAGTTAGATTTTTTAAAATCAAAAGCAGCCACAATATTCACTACTTTTTCCATTCTATTTTATTTTTTGATATAAAACACAACAGACAAATATCTTTGCTCCTACAAAATTAGCAAAGAATGATACAAACAAATATTTGCCACCAGAAAAGCAAATGACAAATATTAGAAGTTTCCTTTATGGCTTTGAAGTGATCCCCACAAATTTACACTTCAAATTTTATTTGTTTTTGCCAGTAGTTGCAATTTTAATGAAATGATCTGCCAAGTTGTCAGCCAAAAATACTACTCCCTTCGTTTTAATTATATGATATTATTTGATTTGACATGAAATTTATATAAAAATAATTGATGTTTTTGATCTAAAATAAGTTATCGATATTGGTGAGTTATAAATTATCTCATTTTAAGATTAACTTGCTACGAAATAAAAAAAAATATGTTCTTATTTTTAAGATTTACAAACAAATTGATCCTCGAGTTAACTAGCATGGTAGCTACGTAAATACATGTTATTATGCTTTCACTATGGTTAATTACCCCTTCTAATTAACGTTAATTGTATCACTAAAGAAGTGTTCAATAAGTCATATGCAACAGAAAATTTACAAGCGATTATAAACAATTAAAAAGTAAAATGAATAAACAAATTTTTATATACTTTGTTTGTGATGTAATATTTTTTTATACATATAAAGTGACTTTGACTCATTGGCCTACTTGACCAAGTATATTCTTGTGGTAGGTGAATTAAATAATCAGATATCCCTGAAACTTGGAGATTAAACTATTATTCTTGTTTTATAAAAATCATGTCATGTCATGCCATCTAATTATTTAAATGGGGCCTATTTAAATATAGTATCATTTGATGTCTCTCCACTTGTTCATTATTCTTTTTTAAATTTTTTAGTTTTTCTATTTGTGACATTCTTGCTGAAAAGACAGAAAGCAGCCACTAAAATCTGGATTGTCTCTATGAAAGAGAAATCTTGACTTAACACGAGATTTTAAAAAAAAAATTGTGATCTTAAATTAAGTATGCATAGAAGATATTAAAATATCGTTTAATTTTGTAAGTTTAGACATGTTACGTAAAAAGTTGAAATTAAAAAGGGCGACACACATCACTTTGTGTGTATTATTAAGAAGGAAATTGCGTGTAAGATTTAGGGCCCGTTTGGCCATAGATTTCCCAAATAATATTTGGGAAAAATTTGGCAAATAGTGTTTGTCTATACAATTTGCCATTATTTGGCAAATATCCCAAATTCCCAAATACTAGTTTTTTCTAGTATTTGGGCCAAATCTCATTATTTGGGATCTTTTGAAAATTAAAATTTTATCCCAAACTTTTATCTTTTACAAAAACACCCTATATAGTAGTTGTTTGTGTCGTATTACATAATTTTTCACGTGAACACCAAAATAGTGATGAAATATTCAGTGAATATTAAATATATATATATATATATATATATAAAGCTGGATAATAAGTCCGCTGATGTGGCATAACTCATTGGCCAGTATTATTATCTCTCTATTTTCTCAGAATTTTGAATTTTTTTCTTCAATTCTGTTAAAAAGTTTTTATAAAAAATTACTCTCTTTCTTTATTATTAGCATTTATTGCAGTTAATGAATAATTCCAATACTATTTAACAATTATTTAATTGAAGAAATTACGTGTTATATTAATAAGGAAAGGGAGTAATTTTACTTGCTGTTACA
>JAJOOS010040017.1:0-14767 GCA_029582725.1 Solanum chiquidenum | reverse complement strand
TATATATATATATATATATATATATATATATATATATATATATATCATTTTGTTTTAGATTGACTAAAAATAAAAATGAGTTATATAAAAAAAGAGTAGTACTATTTTTTATATCTTAAAAATATTTTGTGATATTATAAAGAAAAAATGATGTTGTAGGTCATTTATATATATAAAAACATAGTTTTATAACTTTTTATGAGATTTGTTTTTTTGCAAAATAACTTTCTTTTATTTATACGTAACATGTCTAAAAAATTATTTTCTTATATTCATTTACTAAGTGATTGTTATTTTTAATTTCTCTTAATTAAATAACACAAATTTCACTAATTTAGAGTCTAATTACGTGTCTTTGCGTAATTTTTTGAAATTATTATTCGTGTTAAATTTCGATCCTCAAATATATGAATCTGACATGTCCAATTATATGAATTTCGGATATATGAGATTAAAATTAAGTGTAATTTGTTTCAAATACACTATAACTAAGTGAATTTACATGTATTTGCGTTCCAAATACATGCACCAAGTGTGATTCATATTTCTTCTGAAATACACACTCTCTCCCTCCTATCTAGTTCACTTCTCTCTTCTTTCGCTCACCTCTCTCCTTGTTTATATATATATTTCATAGTGTATCTGGTAGCAAAAATACATCTATATATGTGTATCTAGCTTGAAATTTGATATGAAACCATTAATAAATGAGATAATGTGTAATTATTTTAAATCGTAGGAAGAATTTGTAAATATTATAGGAATATTTTTAGGTAATTAAGGTAGTTGTTAAGGGCTTGGCTTAGGGCAATAGGACTTTCTCATGGGCCCTTAGTAATAGAAAAAAGCCCATTTGAATTGCAAGGCCCATCATAGCCCAAATTCTTTATAGCGGGTTGGATGAAAATGAAACTCTTTTGTGCCATAAAATTCTTCTTTGGAACTTTTTGTCTGAACAAAAATGGATGCTCTCGACTCTGTTTTCGATCCCCTTAGAGATTTCGCCAAAGACAGCGTTAGGCTTGTTAAGAGGTGCCACAAGCCAGATCGCAAAGGTACTAATTTCATTTCTCTTCTGATTTGTGTATTCAATCCATAGATTTGTATATGTTCTTCAATTTAATCGAACGTTTTTGTGCAGAATTCACCAAAGTTGCTACTCGTACTGCAATCGGCTTCGTTGTGATGGGATTTGTAGGATTTTTCGTCAAATTGATCTTCATTCCTATCAACAACATCATCGTTGGTGCTTCTTAATCGGTAATTCCTGCTCTCTTATGTGGATCTCGCTAGATCTGGTTGACCAGTTTCAGGTTTTGGTGTTAATGTCATGCCATAGGCTGCTTTGACGGTATTTCGTTTATGCATGTATATGCACAAATCAATTGGTGTCAAATAGTTTTTTTATATTTTGAAACGAAAATGATCAAGTTGCTGATAAGAGCCTTGTTGATCTGTATTATTTATTATTTGGAGTTAGCTTTACAAGTGAATACAGGTGTTTATTCACATAACAGAAGGGGTTTTGTTGGTTGGGAAGAACAAGAGGCAGTTTTCTTATAATTCCAGTACATATTTTTCTATCGTGGGAATTTCATCATTAATACACAAAATATGTCCAGCTGTCTGTTGGTTTTCAAGGCGTCTGTAAATCTAGTGCTATGTGTAAGTATGTTAAATTTGACCATGTGAAGTGTGGTACATGATGATCATTGTTCCTATTTAACCAAGTGATGCATTTTTTTGCGTGGATTGTTCTTTGTATTGGCAGCTTAACCTTCATTTCAAATTTTCAATAGTTTCATGAGTTCTGTTAGACATTCTCTTTTAACGAAGTGATGCATTTTTTTTGTGTGGATTGCTCCTCGTGTTGGCAGCTTAACCTTCATTTCAATAGTATCATGAGCTCTTTAGACATTCTCTTAATTATTTAGATGCTATTGTAAATATTGTTTCATTATAATTAGAACAGAAGAGAATGAAGAAACAAAAGACATGATTTTCTGGAAGTGTTAGTAAGTGTTGAGCATAATTTGGTTGAAACTTGCAACGAAGAGTTTTTGAAGTTGAAGTTATGTTTGAACATGTATTTTACTTGATTTTTTTTAAAGTTTTGTGAGTGGGAAAGAGAAGTTCACGGAAAAACTGGTCCCAAATTTTCAGACTCGAAAAACTTGTCATCAAAAACTAACCAAAATATCATTATGGTGTAACAAAGTCAAACAATGTTTCAAAAATATTTTTCAAAAAAGCAAGGAATTTTTGAGTTACCAAGTACAAAAAAAAAGTAAGGAATTTTTTAATATCCAAACAGCCCCTTAATATGCATTTTAATTTACTAGTTCCTTTTGTGAAAAGGTCTCATTCTATTACCTAAAATTGATCCCATGCTTTTCTTGGGATTGTAGGAAGTATGATAACCTTCGTTGGTAAACATACTTTATCCTTTTTATTTATGGATCCCAATTCCCTACTGACCTCGGACCGTCTAAAGAATTTCAATGGATAGAGAACTCCTTGTCCTTTTCTCCCTTCCCCACTTTCACAAAAACCACCAATCTGTGTTCATTTATTAAATTGCATGTAGAAAGGTGCTATCAGGATGGGAAGATATCCTTAAGTTATGAATCCGTCCATGACATGTGAAAAAAAAGGTCATGCACCCGTCCAACCTCTATTCATCATTTGATTGAATAAACAAAAGTAAAAACTGAAATTTTTCTAGGAGTAATATGAAAGAAACACAGTATGCAAATTTTGATGATGGTGTGTCAGGGCCAAGTTGCAGGCAGCTTGAATCCACCAAGGCACACATAGGAAGAAATAACATACCGTTACCTTAGTAACTCATGGTCCATTCTAGCTTTCTGATCGCTCTGCCACCCCCAATCCCCATTGTGTGCAACAAACTGAATTGTGCAAATTTATAGCTGTGTCTTGGCAACATATCATCAAACTTGCTCTCCAAGTATTGTCATGTTTGTCCCAACATGGAAAGAAATGGCAATAGTCAACTTCGTCTAGGTTTTTTCTTATTTGATACCTATCTTTAGTTTTTTCCTTTCAGCATACCAATCCTGTTGCGGCTTTGGATGTTTTGCTCCATGGATTTTAAAATGCCTTTATGACTCCATGGCAGTGAATTATCCGGAGATACTGCTTTAATCCCTGTTCTTCTTCAGAATGTATATTGTGGTGCTTTGCAACAAGACAACTGAAACTCTTTTGTGAAACTGCAGGCCGTGTGAAGGAGAAACTAAATGGAGATATAGAAGGAAGTAATGACGACAGTCCTCACAATTTAGTTTAAATTTGTAACCTCTTGCTGTTGGATATCTCTGACATGTTATTCAGTACCCTCTTACTGGTCTGAGTTAATACTGTAGCATTCAAATTGCCTTTATCACCTTCTCTCCCTGCACCCTCATATTGGAATTTTGTACACTTGTTTCCAGATCAAAGTATTTATCTCTTAGTTTTACTTTTCTGGTGCCCTTGATACAGAGGTAAATGTTTCTATGATTTTTTTTCTTCATGAAAGATGCTTTATCGTGAAAAGTACAGCTAAGAAAGAAGAATGAGAGTATTGATTTGGCAGCTAATGTGGCTTGTATTATGCGAGGCCTTTGTCATCCTTAGTTTTATTTCAATACATTAGATTTTGAGTCTGATGTGAAGTCTTACTCCGTTGCATCTGATGAATTTGTTTCGTTGTTTGTGATTATGTTTCAACTTGCTCATACTTCCTTTGTGAGTAAATTCTCCTTCTCCTAACCCCACTTTTTATTTTGTTCTTCATCCTTGCTCACCTTGTATGATTTTCTTTCTTCATGAAAGCATAAGGAGAGGTAGAATTCAATTCCATTTTTCTTGAGTATATTTGCATTAGCAAAAATATGTACACATCACTTTGGGGCAAATGCGTCAACCAACCGAAAGGGTTTGAACTCGTTGTATTTTCAATTTTATTGAGGAAGTCTTTTCTTATTAAAAGGCATCACTTTCTGAGTTTTGTCAGAAGTAGTAACAACACTTGGGGACTCGAATCAAGAAATACAAAATATTATCACAAGTGGTGTAGCTAGGCTAGCAACATTTAAATTAAAACAAAATCTTGAATACTTAAACACTAGAATCCAAATGCATAGTATTATATTAAAACTGCAAGCACCGTTTGAAAAACCCACGCTTAACTTGCTTGTGTTCACTCGACAACGGGAGAGACTCGGTACAAATATTTTATATGAATGCTCCACAGGATGGGTATCCCCACTAATTAAGCATGAGCTTCGACAGAAAAACAACTAGCTAGCCAAAGAAAGGTCAAAGCTGAAATTGGACCAACTTTTTTAAAATGCTTGATTGGTGCCTGAAAAATGTTTGTCTTGAAAGCAAGTGAATTTTTTATTTATTTTAAAGTGTTCGATAAATAAGTAAAAATATATTGAGCTCATTTGAATTAACAGAATTTAAGAAGTTTGTAAGCTCCAAGTGCTAAAAAGTATTCTTTAAGTACTGCAGTTTAATTTATATTGAATAAAAATAAATATTTATGATAAGTTAACAAATTAATCAAACCAAAACAACTGTTGAGCCGAAAACAACGATCAAAAACTCTAAATTTTACCAAACAGGCCAACTCTTGAGTGCCCTCCCATAGCCAATAATCAAAATACTGAAGGGCAGAAAGAGAACTGATTAAAGTAGCATAACACAATTGTTATGCAAGGTCAAGTTTATCATAACACTGAAAACCAGAACTTCATAAGCATTCTGATAAACTATTACTTACAAAACGACTAAAGGATTCAAGTCATTACAGTTAATCCAGTATCCGTGGACAATAGTAATAAGGTGCATTCACATTTGAGAGGACCTGTAGCATTGGTAACTAATAGCTTCCGTTCTGCTACTAAGCATCTGGATCAACAACATACATGGATTTTAACTGCAGCAAGATCAAATAGAAAAAGAATTAATAATTGAACCATATGAATGAGAAATCAGTGTTTGTATCCTCAAACAGAACCACATTTTACGAAACTACATCAAACAAATACTAAAAAGATAAATTAGCTGCTTTGCCTCACAAGTACAACAACATCAACAAACTACAGCCTATAAACAGATAACTTTGGAGTAAGAAGAACAATTTAGAGACTAAATATTTAACCTTAGCAATCATAGGTCATCTAAGAACAAAGATAGCAACATCATACCAAACAAATCAATACATGCCAAAAATGAGTGAAATAACATGAATACACATGGATTACTGAATACAAATATCTCATTAATTATGAGACCATCTAAACCAAATAAAATAAAATAAAGAGGGATGGAATCAATAGGGCAATGGATAGAGGTGGTAACAATGAGAAGTTCAGCATCAAAGAAAGAAAGCACAATCCTTTGGCAACATTTATAAATTCCGTAGCCCATAAATCATGGACTTCTAATGAGAATAAAGCCAGAAGAATTACATCATAAACTGCCTAAGCTGAGTTAGAAAGGAAAAAAAGTAACTAGTGTCAGCTTCTGAATAGTCCAATCCTACATTCCTATCTATCTCTAAAAAGTACCACATCGCAAGCGAGGTAAGTACATCTCCATTGAAGGATAGTTCCTGGTAAACACAACAGAGAGTTCCCACCATAATTCTTTAAGATATTTTTGCACATAACTTTAAATCTGACTTTTTAGTTTCACTTACTGGTAGCTTACCTTAAATTCAGTCCCAAACTGTTTGCATCAGGGGTGTTGTTCTCTTTGAATAACACTTATCAGAAAACCATGTTCTATACACATTCAATAAATACAGTACCACCGCTAGATGATCCGCTAGTTGAATCAATGTGAACTTTCTATTAACATGCAAGGAATTCAAATAGAAGGTAGTTCATGTGAGGCATGGAAACAATGAACTGCTATTAATTATTTAATTAAGTGGGAATGGTATACTGGTGTTAGGTCCACACTTCAAAGGTTATAGGCAGTTGAAATTCAACTTTGTTTTAAACATAGGGCAAATTAAGTCTTTCTTTTTATTTTGATATTCATCCCGTCCTTTGTTCTTCATCCTTTACAACCATGATAAGTACAGGACATTTTCCCTTCTTTTCCAGTTCCTTCTAATATTTCCCTCCTTCCTCTTCATTCAAATAGATTAACCTATAAAGAGAATAGGGTCAAAGAGGTAAAAAAATAAAGGAGGATTTCAAGAATTTAATCTACCAAACTATGAGAATTAGACTGACTAATATTTAATTATCTTCCGGAGGACAATGAAGTAACCCTAATTCATTTTCCAAATGAAAACAAGACTAATATAAGCTATGATCATCAATTAACCATATATAATTTCAGTTGAGCAAGTGATTGAAGTAACTCTTATTAAAGTTTCAATTAAAACAAAGAAAAAATTAAGTTTGGATGTGATAGGTCTACGGAGAGGTAGAGGTAGACCAGGGAAGGGTAGGGCGTGATAAAACATGACATGACACATCTTCAACTCGCCGAGGACATGATCCTTGCTAGGAAAGCATGGTGGCCGAGAATTGGGGTAGAGGATTAGTAGGTAGTCGTACGACTTCTCTCTTTCTTGAGGAAGAGCATGGTTTAGCTTAGAGCACCTTGTGTGCTCCCTCTTCTACTTAACGATATCAGTATTATTATTATTTAATTACTATTTTATTCTTCAAATTGTATTACTGTAGTTGATTCTTTTACTTGAGTGTTCCTTACTGTTCTCTTCTCAGTACTTTTCTTTTCTCCGGTATTTTAGCCATATCGTTTACTTTTACATTTGTCAAACATGTTTTGGAAACACTTTTCTTGAGCTGAGAGTTTATCGGAAACAACCTCTCTACCTCACACAAGGTAGGGGCAAGGTTTGCGTACTTCACCCCCCCCCCCACCCCACCCAAGAACCCACTTGTGGGATTACAATGGGTGTGTTGTCGTTGTGAAAAAATAAGTTTGGAACATTCAACCACACACAGTTCTAATAAAAAAAGCAAGTCCAGTTTTAGATTAGAACTGAAAACATGTTTAAGTACAGAAAAAATAAGCTTGGAACATTCAACCACATACTTTTCTTCTTCTACACTTGCTATAGTTTTCTCCAGAAAACAACAGAAACGTGCAGTAAAGCTCTCTGTATTTTATTTTATTTTAGTCTTTTTCTGCTTTACAAAACCCTCTCCTATGAAAGCTTCACACCACCATTTTCAACAAAAAAAAGTTCTCTTTTACAGTTTTAACTGCACTATAATTATTTCATTTCCCCATTTTTTGTTTGTTTCAATCAGAATTGTCTCCTCTTTGATGAAAGATCCATTGAAGAAGCCATTATCACAAAGTTCATCAATCCTAGAAATACCGTCATGCTTGAAGAAAAAAATTCTCATTTCAAGATAAAGATTTCTCTTTTGTCCAAGGAATATTAATAGGCCGGTAAGATGATTTTTTCTCTGAAGGTCAACAATATACTTCCACTCACCCCCTACAAATGAATCATACGACAGTGAATGTTTTTTTTACTCTAGCTTCATTGAGAAGCCAAAGTGGGAACCCCTACTGACACAGTTCTTGGGAAATGTATAGATGAGCTTCTATCATGAAGAGACAGTCAATAGCGTGTTAACTGCTCATGCAAAGCGCACCATATCTGTCCTGGTTTCTCTTTTTTTGGGATTCACGCAAAGGACAAAAAGGAGAAAGAAATGGTATAACTAACCATATCAATCTATATTAGATCTTCAGACTTGCTCTGGATTTTTTTTATGAAGTAAAGGATTTCATTAAAGAGCATCAAGGTGATGCTAAATGCGAAAGTATACAAGGAAAGAGAGTTAGTTCCCTTACATGAATACTAAGCTAGGATCAAAGAGCTAACAAACTCCAAAAAACTGTCAGCACTATTAACAGGAGACAAAAAATTCCAACTAAACAGATTGATCTGGATTTACTTTCCTATAAGACATATTCTAAGCCACCAGGGTTAGCAATGAATTTAATCACACTTTACCCACCGGCAACATTTTCAGTATGCATTAGCATAACCAATATTTACTTGGCAAGGAAAAAGCAAGAATTGTACCTTGACATGCATGTAAACTACATAAAAGGCTGTGGGAAATAGAAAACACTTTCCGTACTTTGCAACACCGATCAATAAATCAGATATCAGTAGTTTCTCAGGATAATAGGAAACGGTTATGGATGGCATATCCCAAGCATGCATATATAATCATTCAATTGGTAAGAAAATTGAAAGCTTATGCTTTGGTGCCATCTAAGCAGACAGTTACCACTGCAAGAACATCTCGTACTTTCTGATTAAGATAATCAATCACGAACTCCTTCCTCGTAGAGAGTGTCAACCAAATGTGTGAAAGCATATCCGCTTGTTGCTCTAAATTAGGCAAAATCCAGATTCCCCAAATCATTTTCACCGAGGATGCGAAATATGAAGCAAAATTGATTGATGAAAGTCTAGAGTGTAACTTCTATCTCAATGTTGCAACATCAATGAGATTGCAGAACAGAATTGTGCTTTACAAAGTAAAGAAAGAATGCACGAAATCATTCAAGTACTTTACTCGAATTTGGTAAAGCTCAACATGCAAGAAGGCAAACATATAAAAACCAAAATGTATGTAGATACTATCTGATATTGCAGCTTTAACAGGAATTACTAACACCCCCAACCTCAAAAATGGAAGAAAGCAATTCCACTTGACAAATTTATTTTTCTAACCCTAGCTTACCCAGATCTGAAGGAAATGGGAAAGTTACCTTTGACCATCAAGGTTACCCTGTCCATTGCTGCCTCCACCAGCATAAGAATTATCCTCAGCAGCCTGCCAAACGGACTGCCACGCCTGCGACGGTGGTGGCGGAGGCTGGACGTACATTGAAGGATCAACCCCAGGCATAGCAGGCCTTCCCATCATCACCCCAGGCTGTCCCATTGGTGGATAATAGTACGGAACACCACTTGCTGTGGAACCCACCATGCCAGGCCCAAGACCAGCACCCTCTTCCTTGATCTCATCCCTCGGAACAATGTCAACAAGGAAATCGAAAATGTCAGTCCGCGTAATCGCCGCAGCGATGTCATTCTTCTGCAGAGTCCGTCGCTTGTTTTCCTCAGCGTGAAGCCAGGAACGAATAGTGAGTTCCAGAATGAAAAGCTCACATGCCTTGGCAAACAAAATGGGTGCTTCAGCGGAGATCATACGGACATCTTCGTCAGCTTTCATGATCTTCTTGATTCGGGCAAGGGGAAGTTGATGGTTCTTAAAATCGTTAACCTGTTCAATTTCCTGGCGTTGGTAGGTCCAAAACATCTGTAACTGCTGCTGCTGTTGCTGAAGGAGATGGTGGTAAGGTGGCTGAGTCGGATACCCAGCGGACTGAGCCGCTGCAGCCGCCGCCGCTGCATTCGCCGCCGATTGCTGAGGGCTGTTTTCCATGGCTTTTATGGACTAGGGGGCAATTTTTCCTGTATTAACAGAGACAGAGAAATGTAAGAAGCCTCTCAATAAAGTAATGTAATTGCTCTCTATATATACAGGGAGAAGAAAAAAAAAACTAATTACATACATTTTCTAAATACTACTCCTATCTTTGTTTTAAAAAAAATGATTTTTTTTTTATTAATTTAATATTTTCATTGACATATCTAAAATCATAAAATATTTGATATATTTTAAAAATTGTGTGTCGAATCAAATTAATTCAGTCTTTTAAAATTAATGAAATAATTCGGATTTAGTCGAACCTCCAATGTGAATTCCGAATACCAAAAAACCCAAAAAAAAAAAAGAGTGTTGATGATTGAGGTCAAGTATAATTATGGTAGGCAAATGAGGAATGAGGGTCTATATACTTTATTAATTTAATAAAATGAAAATCTTATAAAGAGTGGAGAGTATTTATGGATAATAAATAAATATATAATCACTATTTCTATATATTTTTGTTTTATTCTTGGAGAAAGAGGTAGTGGGGTCCACATTAAAAAGCGACTCAAGTCAATTGGCTTATCCATTAGTTACACCATGCCACATGGAGAGATTTACACATGACATGTGGACTCATCTAGCTAAAGTGGGGCCACCCTCATATTATTTTTTAAAAAAAAGAGGTAAGAGGGAAAAATATTAGAATATGGGAGAATTAAATTCTTATTAATAAGGTTAAATAAAAGTGTTCCTAAATAAAATTTGTGTAATCAACTAAGTAAGAATTCCAATCATCCTTATTCAAATACCCAAAAAGAAAAACAAGAAAAATTTCATCACAAGGTAGATATATCTCTAATAAAGAGTATATGATAAAAAAATAAATCATCACGAGTTGAATTTAAATTTAAGAATTTTTCTTTTCATGTGTTTTAAAGTGACTAATAGGTAAAAAAAAGTAACCATTTAAAATATATCTTCTCATTTATTTATATGTATTAGCCACAGAAGAAAACCGTAAAATCTCAAGTCTGTTTTAATTGAGGATGATGTGTACAATTAAATATAATGACATATTTTATGTGATTGACTACTAATAGACACTTGTAAATACACAAATTTTTTTCCTTTCAAAATTTAAACAAAAAATGCTATAAAAATATTACATCATGCGTTTATAAGTTTAAATAAGACATTTACACATTTAGATGCTATTATGATATATTATAAAGAAAATTTGCTTCGAAAAAGTATTTATTCAATAACAAATCCTTTAATTTAGACTCAACGTCAACCACTTTGAACACTCCTTTTCCTCCTTTAGCTTGTTACCTACTTTCTCCATGTAAATTAGAATAAGTTGGAGTTCGAATATCTAGATCAACTTTTTAAATAAATTTTAAAAGTTACTGATGTATTAACTTAATATTTAGTTTACATTAATAAGAAAAAAGAAAATATATTTTTTATATAAATTTTCATGAACGACTAATTAAGTGGAACTTAATACTTTTAGCATGTTTAGACTTGTCAGTATGAATAACATAGACGCGTGACAATTGACAAACAAGATAAAAATAAAGATATTTGTCTTATTGATCGTGTAAGAATATATTTTTAAAGAAGTTTATAATAGACATTCTTAATTATGTATTGTCATAGTATTAAATCTTTAATACTATTAAATGAGCAGCGACTTAATAAATTAATACTAATGGAAAAGACGGTGTGTATACTTTTATAAAGGATGGTCAAACATTCTTTTTTTTTTCTTTTCAAACTATATACATCTTATTTATAATATTTTAATTATTAGCATAAAATTTAGCACATTAAAATTTTATTTTATTTAAGATAATAAATAAAATTAATTAATATATAAATAATTAAATTTTGCATAACTCTAACCAGATCTCTTTGTCTTTTACAGACTAAAGTCACTAGTGGGTTAAGCTCATCAATGTAATGGACATCACTGAGTAGTTTCTTGAAAAGAAAATTTGATTTTATATTTATTTTTTTATGAAAAAAATAAAATCTTAATATAAGTAAAGAAATATATTTTTAATTATTACTTGATGGAGAAGTCCGATCCTTTAAGTAGGGTTGTTCAAAATTGAATAGAAAAAAATTTATTTATTTATTGATAATGGATTATTAGTTTAACTGTTTCGTCAATAATTTTGATCTTTTTTTATTATTGGATTATCAATTTTTGATTGGTTTGAAGTAACTTCTTGACATGTAGTAAATTGAATAGATTATATATATACCATTTGGTATAAAAAATCTTGACTTAGGATTTAGTTTCATACTTTTATTTCTAGTTGTCTCAAGCTCTCAATTTTTTTACAATATACTATTGTTTGCTTTTGAGCAAGATACAATTTATCAACTCATATGCATTGTTCATTTGGTTTGTCACCTTGTTTTTAAATAATTTTTTCGTGTCAAATTTTAATGGTTAAACCAATAACCGAATCGATAATTAACAGTCAATAATTGATAAATCGATAATCGAACGATAACAATCAATAACTGATAAATCCATAATCAAATCGATAACATAACAATCAATAGAAAATAATGAAGATTAATGCCAGTAAAGGTGGCCAAAGAATAAAGGCATGATAAAAGCCTTTTAGGGAGTGTTTTACCGATGAGACTTCCTTGCGCGAATTCGAATTTAGTTAGGCTCCAAATATGTAAGTATTAGACATCATGTGATAAAAAAAAACACAATTTCATATGATGTAACAATTGAATTGTTAGATAATTATCATATTAAATACTAATTATAACAAGTTATTAACTAATGAACCTAGACACACTAATTTTTTTTTAAATTTCTTTTGAGATATCCAAATCGTTTTTTCCCAATAATCATCCACATATTGCAAAAAATAAATGAATAGAAAAAATATTAAGAAACTTTGGTGGGTTTTCAAGTATAATTTGGTGTGTCATAGACATTCATGAATTATATGAATTATATCTTGATAAAACAAGATTAAACTTATAGAATAATTGAAGTTTAGAACTTTTATGAATCAAGAATTCTTTTGTAAGCTTAGGATCTTATGTCATGTTCCAAGATTACCCCCTAAACCCGATAAGGTGCTTAGAGCCACAAGCAACCCAAGCTGGCATGACACTAAAATTAACATAAATCAATAGAAAATTGAAACATAAACGCATAAGCTAAATCTGAAATATCTATACAAAACCCATAACACTGAGATAGACTAATATATCGGAAAGAAATAACATAAGCATAATCTATATTGATATGACTGTTTGAAAGCCTTTACTAATATGAGTTGTTAGGACAAACCCCTAGCTAATAACTCCAACTGTCTGAAACTGAAAAGAAAAATAAGGGTACTTGTCCTCGAAGTGATGAGGACTCACCAATACTGCTGCTCGCTAATCAGAAGTACCACTAACCGCGAGTTGGATATTGAACATCAGAACCTGCATTATCAAACAGAGTATGTTATCAGTACTTTTTGTAACATTACAGGTGTGAATTTAAAGAAAATAAGAACGTTACCTTTTATGATCAAGATTATCATCATGTACGCCCATTGCTGCCTCCAGCAACATAGAACGGCACAACACTTGGTGTGGAGCCGTTAGTAGCATCATCAAGAAGGAAATCCAAAGTGTCAGTCTGCATAATCACATCAGTGATGTCATCCTTCTTCAGAGTACGTCGATGATTTTCCTCAGCTTTAAACCATGAATGAAGAGTGAGTTCTTGAATGAACAACTCACATGCCTTAGCAAGCAAAACAGGTGATTCAACAGCGATCATTCGGACATCCTTGTCCGTCTTCATGATCTTCTTGATGCGGTTAAGGGGAAGTAGCAGGTTGCTCTTGAAATCAATAACGTTCTCCATTTCTCTCCGCTGGGATTTCCAAAACAACTCTAGCTTTTCTTGCTTCTTCTCAAGGTTAAGCTGTGCCGGCGTTGGGTACCCAACGGATTGAGCTGCATTCACTGTGGATTTCTCAGAATTATTTTCCATGGTGATTTTTTCTATGTTTACAAACTCAAACACACAGAAATGAAGACTGATACATATAAGCAACTGTGTGCTCTATATATATAGAGAAAAAAATAAATCTAATTATAGATTTTCTAAATCTAATTAAATGAATGAACCAAGACATTTTTAAATCTACATTCAAGCTATGACTATTAATGAAAATTTGTTACAATTTAATATGTAATAATAAAATTGTAAGAAAATCATCTTATTAAATACCAGCCAAATCTAGTCAATAAGGTATTAGATACTAGTTAGTTCTAGTCAATAAAGTATTAAAGAATGAATGAAGATATTAATAGTAATAATTCTTTTTGAGTTATTTTAATAGTTTTTTTCTAGAATCCTCCATATATCACAAAAAAAACAATAATGAATAGAAAGAAATAAAAAGTTTGTTATAAATGGGCTTTCAGATATGTGTACAATGCGTCAAAGTTGATGTCTTTTAGACTGTGAATCATACTTTGGTAAAACAAGATTAATTTTATAGAAAAATTGGTGAAGTTTAGAACTTCTATGTACTACAAATTTTTAATTTTTATAAACTCAGAGTTTTATTATATATATCACATAATTATACTAACAAGATCATTGTTGTTATTTCAAATTTTGTACTAACATGTCATGTGTGTATCCTAAGATTCATGACTGTTTTAAAATCTATTGGTACAATAGTCAAATGTATTCTGCAGAGCAATACACGACCTATACAAGATATTAATTTGATTAAACGTTTAACTTAGCCTCACTAATTTGCGGTATAACACTATATTCAAACATCATATATAGGAAGGGATGACCGTTTAATAATGCATATTAACTAATGATTTGTTATTACATATATGAACCTAGTTCATTGGATCTCGAATTACATAGTTTGGGTTATGTACTATCATTGTTAATCTTTCCAAATTGATAAAAAGCTCACACTCCTCGACGTTTCTTTTTATCTTTGAATTGATCTATAGTGCGCCTCTTTGAAATTTTTTGAATTAGGTTCAACACTTTAAGCACGCTAATGTATATAGAAGATATTTGTTATTTTATCAACAATGACGACAAGTAAATAAAGCAACTTCGGGTGTGTTTGGTATGAAATGTTTTTCCAATTTTCTCATGTTTGGTTGGGTTAAAAGTTTTGGAAAATGTTTTCCAAATCAACTCATTTTCCTCAAATTTAAGGAAAATGACTTCCCTTCAAAACTTAAGGAAAACATTTTCCAAAACTCTATTCCAACTT
>JAJOOS010040015.1:0-15687 GCA_029582725.1 Solanum chiquidenum | reverse complement strand
GGAAATTACAATTATAGGTGTTTCCGTAGCACATTTTTAAGAACTTTTTGGGTCAAATTCAAATATAATCATTTCATTAGTTCTCGACTCCAAACTCACATATGAGGCTCTAGTTTCACTCTATCATTTTCCGGGTCGTTACAGTCTAGGGTTCATCAAGTTTCTTCCAAAGAAAGGTAAGGCTTAAAGGGTGTTCAAGAGAGTTTCACACACTCACGGGTAGGCCAAAACAGAGGTATATGTCAAATTGGATCACACTCTTCAAAAGTTGCCTAAGATCATCTCAAGATCACACCTTACTAAATCAATCAGACTAACGAGGCAAATTCTAGGTTTATTCATGCATGGTTCAAAGTAAGCTTATCACACAAGGCATCGACACCTAACTCAAACAAGACTACACACTTTCGCTAGTTTGCAACGGTCATTACAAGAGACTCGATTTGATAAATCTCTAATCACAACGAGATGCAAAGAGTTCACATATTGTCTATGCAACTTCATTTGACCTCGTCGTAGCTGCGCATTCATGTTTTTTCGACTGAGACCACTATTCAAGTCATCAATATTGATCGAACTGAGATTTAAATTTTGCAAAAGAATAACCACTTTCAACACACGAGATGTGGCAAAAAAATTTGGAAAATTTTAAATTTTTCTGGAAGGGTCAAAATTATTTTTGTAATTTAAAACAAAAGTGAGCCATGAACTCAAACATCCACAAAAAGTAGTGTAAAAACAATTTTAAACAGAACAACCCAAATATATACTGAACAACATGAATATCAGCACAAAAGGTGTGGGCCTCACCATACCACATTTAAAAGTAATTTTTCCTCAAATGCAATTAAAATAAAGTATCCAAAAGTAAAAGTATAATAAAACAGAGAGGGAGGTAAAGAAATGTCCTATCTATACAGTCTCTCTCTTTGTCGGAGGATGTTGTCTACGAGTAGTACTGCCCATGTTGAGGAAGAAAAGAGAGAGTTAGCGAAATATGTGCATAGACTAGCACACTTAGGATTCCGGCTAATGGATTCCACAGAAGGAGGAGTAGTGCTGATGACTGGCGCTGAATCTTCAGTAGTGTCAAAAGTGAAAGAAAAATAAGACTAAGACCCAATTTTGATTGAATTGAAGACAAATGTTCATAAGCAAAAACTATTAGCTTTCGAACAAGGGGGAGATGGTGTGTTAAGATATTAAGGAAGATTGTGTGTACGAATGGTGGATGGACTCTAAGAGAGGATCATGGAGGAAGCTCATAGCTCCAAATATTCCATTCATCCAGGTTCCACAAAGATGTATCATGATTTTAGAGAGGTGTATTGGTGGAATAACATGAAGAAAGGCATTGCAGAATTTATTACTAAGTGTCCAAATTACCAACAAGTTAAAGTAGACCACCAAAGTCCCGGTGGTTTGGCTCAGAATATAGAACTTCCGGAATGGAAGTGGGAGATGATTAATACGGACTTCATCATAGGGTTACCAAGGTCTCGCAGATAACATGATTCTATTTGGGTGATTGTCGATAGAATGACAAAATCAGCCCACTTTTTGCCTGTAAAGACTACCCATTCAGTAGAAGATTATGCTAAGTTGTATCTTCAAGAGGTGGTAAGTCTTTAGAGGATATGTTTAGGCTATGTGTGATCGATTTAAAAGAGAATTGGGATGATCACGTACATCTCATCGAGTTTGCTTACAATAATAGCTACCACTCTAGCATCCAAATGGCTCCTTATGAATCTCTTTATGGGAGAAGATGTAGATCTCATATTGGACGGTTTGAAGTTGGTAAAGCAGGGTTGATAGGACCAGATTTAGTTCATCAAGCTATGGAGAAGGTGAAAGTGATTCAAGAGAGGTTATAAATGGCATAGAGTCATCAAAAATCCTACACTGATGTTAGGAGAAGGGAGTTAGAGTTTGAAGTAGATGACTGGGTATATCTAAAATTTCACCCTTGGAGGGTGTTATGAAGTTTGGTGAGAAGGGAAAGCTTAGTCATCGGTATATTGGACCGTATCGAATATCCAAGAGGATTGGCAATATAGCTTATGAGTTGGAGCTACCACAAGAGTTAGCCACAGTTCATCGAGAGTTTCACATCTCTATGATAAAGAACTGCATGGGCGATCCTTCATTGATCATACCAACTGAAGATATTTGGAATAAGGATTGCCTATCTTATGAAGAGATCCCGGTTCAGATTCTAGATCGCTAAGTTTGCAAGTTGAGAACAAAAGAGGTAGCATCAGTCAAAGTGTAACGACCCTAAAAATAAACTAGAAAAACTAGAGCCTAACTAGTGAGTGTGTAAGTTTATCTTGAGGTTTGAGGTTGTTGTATGTTGTTTCGAGCCATGATTGAGGTGTTTAGGGGTTAGACGTCAAGGTACAAATCCCGATGGACCACCCTATGGGTCCTTGAGGAGGACCCTAAGCCTAACCCCCAAGACCCCTTGAAACCAAAGGAGTCACCAAAATGTGGTGACCTACGGATGGGGTTCACGACCCGTAGGTCCATCCACGGTCCGTGGATGGCCTTAGTAGGTCGAACCTTGATGAAGACTAGAAGGACAAGCCCCATCCACGAACTACGGACAGCTAGGACAGTCTGTGGACCCATCTACTATCCGTAGATTGTGTTTGTGGTCCTCACCTGTGCAATTTGGTTTTGGTAAAGATCATTTGGTAAAATCATGTTAAGTCTTGTTTGGTTGGGGGATGGTTATTTTAGGGTTATTAAGCTATTTTAAGAGTATTAAAACATTAAAACCCTATTTTAGATTCATTATTCAATTTACCCAAATCAAAACCCTTCCCTCCCAAAATATCTTCTCTCTAGAACTCCATTGAAGACCAAGAGAAGAAGAAGACTTAGGTCTTGAAGAGGAGGGCTAATTGAGTAGATTTTTATGGATTTCATCTAGTAAGGTATGGTGGTCTTGATCCTTGTCTAACTTTTCATTCAAGGAGCCAAATCCAAAGTAATTAAAAGTATGAAAAATCTTGGGTTTCACTCAATCTCATGGGTTCTTTCATCAAACATTTTCAAATGGTTTCTAATGATGATTTATGATTGTATTGGTGTTTAATTGATGATTTAAGATGAAAATACTCTATGAACCCATGATTTTTCTCAAATTCTAAATTGTGCCTTATGAAGTGGGTTCGAATGTTGATGGATTATGCCTTAATTGATTTAGATTGTTGAATTGTATCACTATTCATGCCTAATTGTATGAATGAAAGGTTTTTTAATGAAATTGAATTCATGGCCTTGAAAGGGCAAGTGATGACCTAATATACATGATGAAGTAGAATTGTGCTTGAGCTATTGATCCACTAGAAAGGTGGAGGTGTTTAATTACTTTGTATAATGTGATCATGGCCTTGAAGGCATGGTTTGAGGAATTGAAGTGTTATGATGATATTTTATATGGAGTTGCATTTTATTTCAATGATAGAATGATGATCATGTTTAGAAGATAATTGTGTTAGGATTGAATGTTAACTCTCTATTAACACTCATGAATGTTGATGATGAAATGTGAAGGGTTCTATAATATAATGTTGAATGTGATCTCTTGAATTGGTAGGCTTAGGCATCTTTTTCTTATATGATGAATGTATCTTGACTTAATGTCTTAAAGTCTTGAATTGGTAGACCTAATGTTGGTAGCCTTTTCATAAATGAATGAATGAATGAATTTCAATGATAATGTAAATGATGAAGTACTATTTGAAAGGCTATTCTCAATTGTACTCTAATGAATGTTAATGACATGTTGTGAAAGGACTTTCTTACAATAAAGAGGTTCTTAGGTGAAAGGCTATTCTCATCTTTGAATCTATGAGCTTTCCAAGGAATAAATGTTGGGTTGGGATGCATACTCATACGTTAGTTGAGGTGGGGTATCTAGTAGCATTCCCTATCCCTTTTTGATGAATTTTGGGTTTAAGATGGATGCCCATATGTTAGTTGAGACGTGGTATCTAGTAGCACTCTCTTATCCCATAATGAACGAATGTAATGAATGTCAAATACTCTGTGGGGAATAATGCCAAGCACCGAGTGGATATGATTGAGATGGGTGCTCATACGTGAGTTGAGGCGGGGTACTTAGTAGAAATCTCTTGAGATGGATAGTCATACGTTAGTTGAGGTGGGATATCTAGTACCAATCTCCCTATCCCATAAACTATGTGCCCACATAGGTCTAGCTATTGGATCCACTTAAGGCTAAAAAAATGATGGTCCTACTTAGGAAAGTAGGAATCCCTTTATTCGGTGAGGGTGACACCGGAATTCCATGTCAAGCTCACATGGTCTATTTTGGTTACGGCTTACCCCCATAATAAAGTTAATGAACTATGGCTTCTTAAGAATGCACTAATTAGTATGAGTGGTGGTATGGGACTCCATCTATGCATTGCACAAGTAGGCTTTGAGAGAGGTTGTGGTGTGTTCCTTTATAATGTTAAATGAAATGAGTGGACTCTTATGATGATGTTTATGGGAATGTTGATCTAATATCAAAATTAATGAAGGTTCTATTAATGTAATGAAGCTAATGAAGAATGTTGACACTTATATGTTTAAATGTAATGATGCATGCTATACTTGGATTGTATTATGAGTTCTTCTTTGTTATGAGTTAATGTATATGAATGTGCCATGACTATTGTGACTTCACATGATTACTTAGTGTGAGTAGTAGCATAGGATGCTACTTGCACATTGCACAAGTATGACTTAGAGTTGTCTTAGATGTTGGTCTTAATGTGATGATGTGACTTATGTAATGTTTATCTCTCTTATATGTTTTATTCTGTAAATATGGAAAGGATGAATGGTAAGTTCACTTTTGGTGACCTTAATTTGGTATCTTGGTGTGGATGGTGGTATGGGACGCTATCCCTACATTGGACAAGGTATCGCTTGAGGGTTACTTGAGGTGAAGGCTTAAGGTAAAGGTATATATTTATATGTTGATCTAGTTCAAATGTGATGACTTGAATGTTGGTTGTGACTTATATTATGCCTCTTTTACTTATATTCATCAATTTTTACAAAAGTGGCATAAAAGCATGACTTTCAAAAAAATGTCCATTTTCAGAATATTTTTTGCATGGCTTCCATACTTAGTACATCTAATGTCCTAACCCCATTCTTCTCCCTTTTTACCAAAGGGTAGGGTTTGGAGATATTGGTGTTCTATGCTTGAAGGATAGGTTTCTAAGGTGCTTGAAGATGAAGACTTGGTGAGTCTTCATAGTTTCGAGGACAAAACCCATTATGTTCCTCTTATGTCTTTTAGTTTATGTTAAAGCTTTTGTATGGGCTAAGTCCCAATGTTGTAATCAAAGTATTAGATGATTTGAGACAGTATACAAAGTCTAGAAAGTCTTCCGCTTGCTTTTTAATGAAAATGTCTTCGATTGTAAATAAAGTTTTTAATTCTTCTCTATTTTCGTATGTTCTTTTGTTTTCTTTTTGGTTGAGAAGGAGTGAATTTATTTATATATAATATGTATCCATACAATCCAGGTGTCTAGAAGCATTACAATCAGCTTGAATACTATGTAAATTAGCTACTAAGGCTATACTATCCAACGATGGAGGAGGCATGTCAAAGGTCTGAAAATTTGGTCCCTTCTTTCTAGCATATATAGTATTCGCGATGAACAAAGAAGTAGCTGCCCGCTCCATATTACAAAATACTGGAATACTTACTACATTATCAACTAGAGTTAAACTATTTGGTGATGAAGGTAGCATGTCATGCCTAATAAAGGTCACTGCCTCCTGGTCTGCATCGATATTCTTCATGATGAACATGGGTTGGGGTGACTATTCCACAAAATCTATGTTTTCCTTTAGCTTAACTATTTCTTTAGCTAATCTATCAGCCACCTGGTTCTACTGCGTGTAAGGGTGATCTGTGGGTTCCCCAGCCTCTAGAGCAATGCCCTGCATTCAAGGATTATGTTAGAAAAAGAATCGTTCCCTTTATAAATCAGCACAAGGATGTCTGATGAGTCTATTTATATTTGAAGTGGTGTTAACACGCGTCTATCTACCATTCTTAATCCCATTAGGAGAGCTAATATTTCAGCATGTAGCGCATCCATACCATTTGTCTTTGCTGAGATCCCTATTATCCATGAACCCCTAGTATCCCGTAAAACTCCTCCTGCTCCCCCCTTCTTTGTGAGATAATTAAAGGAACCATCCGTGTTTAGTTTAAAGCCCGTTTCGGGCACCACCCACTTTAGATTAGTTCTAGTCTTATTTCCAACGTTTTCCTTCAAACCTAGGTAGAAGAACTTTAAAGCACTGTCTAGCAGTGTGGATGTTAAGATGTCGTCTTTCTTTACATTATGGAAATTATGGTTCCTGTTCAACCATATGCTCCAGACATAGTAAGGAAAAGCATAATTCCAGTCAATGTTATGGTGTATGGTAAAATTCTTGATTTTTCCTAATCGTAGAAAGCAGTTTGTTTTTCTCTTGTCTAGGATAGGTTTTGACTGATCGGTTAGGCCTAATTTTTCCCAAAGCATGAATGCTTTGGGGCATTCTACAAAGATATGTGTATCGGTTTCTACATCTCCACATATAGGACAATTTGAACTGATGTTGATCCCAATAGCATGTAGATGCTGGCTTGTTGGTAATCTCTTATGATTGCTAAGCCAGAGGAAGAACTTAATTTTGTTCGGGCACTGGAGTTTCCAGATCCAGTTAAATTCCTTATTGGAAGTAACTTTATGTTTTGATTTTCCCTTTATATGATGATACACTGAGGATGTGGTGAATGACCCATTAGTTACAAGTGCCCAAGAAGGCTTATTTTTTGGATTTGGAATATGCGGGTTGTTAATTTGATTAATATTATAAATGACACGTTGTGGTAAAGGGTAAGGAATATTATCAAGCTTCCACTGCCCCTCTATAATGGCTGAATTAACTAACCTCTCTGATTCTTCCATAGGAAGGGGGCCATTAAGCAAGTTTCTAAGCGTTGTGGAGTTAGGGATCCAGGATCTGTCCAAAAAATAATTTGTTTTCCGTCCCCAACTAGCTAGTGAGTGCATTCTTTGCACTCTTCCCATCCGCTTATTATGTTTTTCCAGTATGAGCCTTTTTTTTTTATCTGAGTTATTCCTTAGACCATTTGATTTTGTATAAATGTGTAGGAGCATTTTTTCCCATAGGGCATTTGGGTTTTTAACTATCCTCCAGGCTAGTCTTGCTAACATGGCTCTATTTTTTATGCTACATCTTTGGACACGTAGACCACCATCTTTATTGCTTGTCGTAACTAAGTTCCAATTAATGGGGTGGAGCTTTTTCTTAATATCCGTGGACCCCCAAAAAAAATTACGTTGGATTTGATCCACCCTTTTCGTGATACAAGCAGGAAGCTTAGTTAATTGCATTATATACGTTGGGATGCTATTAAGGGACGATTTTGCTAGCGTGGTTCTACCCGCTATGTTCAAGAATTTTGTTATCCAACTAGCTAATTTAGACTACATATTATCTATAATTAATTGGAAATCCCTAGTTGTGGGTTTTGGTGAATAATAGGGAACCTAAGGTACTTTCCAAAGTTACTGCTTTCTTGGAATCCTATAGCTACGAATAGGGATTGTTTGAGTGAGTTACTACATTTATTAGAGAATATAATTTTTTATTTAGCATGATTTATACTCTGTCCACTCATACAACAGAAATCTTGCATTGTATTTTTTATTGCTAAGCAAGTTTCAAGTTCCACTTTTCCTATAGGTAGTAAATCGTCTGCAAAGAATAGATGGGACAGTTTAGGTCCCTTTCCTGCGATTCATACGGGTTTCCACACTTTCTGGAGTACTTGACTATTAATTCTTCTTGCAAGTACCTCCATACACATAATGAATAGGTAAGGGGACATAGGGTCCCCTTGCCTAATTCCTTTGTTTGGTGTAATATATTTTGTTGTAGTACCATTAATTAAGATTGCAATCTTACTAGAATAGATGCAAGACATTATGAGGTTTATGATCTTTAGGGGAAAATTGAAAAAACGCATGGTATATTTCACAAAAAACCATTCTAACTTGTCAAAAACCTTCTCTAGGTCTATCTTTAATATCATATTACCGTACTAACCCTTCAATTTTTTAAAGTGGTTTGGAATATTTTGTACAATAATAACGTTATCGATAGCTTGCCTGTTCTTAAGGAAAATTGCCTGGCAGGGGCCAATAATTTTGTTAAGAACATGTTTAATCCTGTGTACTATGATTTTAGTTATTATCTTGTAGGTGGTATTACAAAGGCTAATGGGCATAAAATCTTTTAGGTTCGAAGCATTCTTCTTTTTAGGTATACGACACACATTTGTGTTGTTAATTTATGGGTTGATGCATTCATCTTCCCATGTTTTTTTACAGAATTCTATTACCGAATTTCTTACTGTTTTCCAGAATTTTTGGTAGAAGAAAAGATGGACACCATCTGGCCCAGGCGCCTTATGCGGCTTGAAGGAGAACACTGCAGGTGTAATTTCTCCTTCACTTAAGGTGTCACCCATAGAGGTAAGGTCTTCTATGGATAAGGAATGTTCTTGAGTTACGAAGCATCTAGAGGACTGGTTATAGTTAGAGTTAAACAAGTTGGCAAAGTAAGAGGTGGTGAACTCTAGGATGTCATTTTGATTGCTTAACCAACTGTCGTCGTCTATTTGTAAGAACAAGATTTTATTTCTTCTACGACGATTTAGGGTGGTAGAGTGGAAGAACTTAGTATTAGCATCACCTTGTACTAACCAATTTATTCGGGACGTAAGCTTCCAATATTCTTCCTCCCTTTTTAAGATTTCATTGTATTCGATTATAAGTCTATTTTCTAGGTCTAGGAGGAAGTTGCTACCAAGGTAATTTGGAGAGGATTGAATTCCATGTAGCCTTCCCAGCAACTTCCTTTTTGTTTGGAAAATATCTCCAAACGTTGATTTGGTTACCTTCGATTCGAAACTTGACAACGACCCCAGAAGGCTTTTATTTTTATCCCAAGACTGTTTCAAAATTTTAATAAAGTCTGGATGTGACGTCCATATAGTCTCTAATCGAAAGGGTCTGGCCCTAGTTTTCCCACAACTTCTAAACATGCTCATTAAAATGGGATAGTGGTCAGAGTGGGTCCGAGGTAAGTGTTGCACTTAGGCATTTGGATAGCTCAGTAACTAATCGTTAATAGCTAAAAATTGATCTAATCTTTCAAAAATTAAGGAGCTTCTACTTTTAAACATTTTGTTTAACCAAGTATATCGACTTCCTTTGAAACCCATATCAATTAGTTCACAGTAATTGATTGCTTCTTGGAAATACGTTACTCTTGAGGCATTCATAGGATTCCCTCCTTATTTTTCGTATAATGGAGGAGTTCCTTAAAGTCGCCTCCTATTAGCCACTTGCAATTAAAATTATCTTTAATATTATGCATATTTTCCCATAGAATTTCACGTGTATTTCAATAAGTACTTGCATATGTAACACTGAAAAGCCAAGAAACATTTAGGTTATGTACCTTGATGATGGCGTGTACCTCCTGTGAAGTCGTAGCAATTTCATCCAGCTCCAATATTTTATCATCCCATAGAACCACAATGCCTCCCGAATTTCCTACTGCTAGGACTTCTATCATTCTGTTGAATGGAAGTCTTCCAGCAATGGTTGATGGTTTTGCATTTTGGTTTCTAAGAGAGCAACTAAAGGTGGTTTATGCCAGTCTAACATTGAACGAAAGTTCCTCCTAAAGTCTGGATTATTCCCCCCTACAATTCCAAATGATTAGATTCATTGATCCTATCATGTTGGGTGGTACTATTAGTGGCAAGTTTCTCCTCGACCTCTCCTGCATTCCTATTTCCCTCAACATGGGATTCATAACTAGCACATAATTTGCTAACTGTGAGTTTACCGGCGGTCTGATGTCTAGCGAGCTTTTTAAGAGATTTGGATGACAAATGATTATTAGTTTCTTTTAGTATTTTTTCTTTGTAGACCATTATTTTTATTTCTCTTAAAACTATTATTTCTGTTCTTGTCTCCCTCAACATATCTAGAGTTTCCCCTACTTCTTGCGAGTTCGCATTTGATATTGGCATTAACGGGAGTGGGGTAGTGATTTCTACTTGGGATGAGGTAGCTACATTGTTCGGTCCTTTGTTCGAGCTCTCCACAGATCCCATTTACACCAACACCGGAGGGGGAGCTCCATACTGGTACAAGTGCAGCAGGTTGAAGAGAGGATCCATCCCTAGGTTCGACATTGTCGTAGGGAGGAATGGCATCACAGCTGGTTTTTACCCCATTGGATAGAGTACGGAAGTTTCCCATGTTAGGATATGAAATAGAGAAGTTTGGGGGACTTGAATAGGAAGTGGAGTGTGGAGCATAGATGCCATCCATACATGAATGTTGTAGGCTTGCATGGCCAACCTCATTCCGTCCCCCACAACCTGGGATATGAATGTCAGGTTCTGGACTACAATGGCCATTTCTCGTCCTTCGATCATCACATTGAAGGAGAGGAAGTGGCCTGGTAGTCTTAGTTCCAGCCATGATGAAGGTATCACATTTGGTGGAGGGGCTGGAGTCGCATATATCAGTGTGTTGTTCAGAGGGTGGTCCTGCTTCTTTAGGTTGGGGACTTGTTGGTCGTTCGACATTGTTTGGAAGTGAGTTTGGAAGCTTGTATGAAGATTTTGTCTTACTGAAGCTTGACGGCGTATTTGTGATGAAAAGGGGAACCTTGGCATTGTAGTTTATAATAGGAAGTTCAATACTAATAGAATCTATATGAATATGCAAATTATTTAATGGAGTGTATTTATTTGTACTAGGAATATCAGCACTTGGTACTTTTTAAATTTTTTAACTTTTTTTGGTAAGTCGGTTTGTGTATTTGGAAGGTAGGAATTATCTAGATTGTATCTTTAGTATCCACCTCGACTCTTTCCAATACAGCTGGAGAGTAGCTGTCGATGAAAGTGGTAGTTGAGCCAACCACGTGTAAGCTTTTATTTGATTTCATTGGGGTGATTGATGTATTTGGCTGCGTTTGGAGAGGCTTCTCACATAAGTTATTTGTTTGGAGGGTATGGGGTAGCCTCCCTTCATTTAATGCAGCGTGTAGAGGGTAATTAGGGGTAGGGGTTAGGTTGTCTTTTTTATTACTAGGGGTCAAGTAGGGGTTCTTATTAGAAATTTCCAAATCGAGGTTAACCGCCTCTATGTAATGATTATTAGGAAAATGGTAATTAGCATTTTAGATGTGACTCATGATGTAATCAGTGACGTCTGAAGTTAAGTCAATTTCTAGCTCTACCTTTTTATAGTCGTCAGTATGATTTCTAGGTATAATCAATGTTGGGGATTGGCCTTTATCTATACTTGACTTTTGTCTAGAATAACTTCCCGAGTTTATATGGGGTACTTTTTTTTTGTACTTAAAGACTTGGGATTCGAGATAGTTACCTGTTTTGGCATCGAATAATTTGACTGGGATTCCCTGCAGAATTGCTCTGCTTTCACCGTGTTGCATGACCTTCTTCTTGAAGGATACCATTTTCTAGGGTGCGTCCTCAGTATTTAGTTGTTTATCCTCCGTCTCCACTGTCTTAGTATTCCCTGGTATTTCATCTTTGTTGGTTTCCGATGTTTGCTTGCTCTGCCTGGCCTACTTAGTGTAGCTACATGCAATAGTGGTATGCCCAACCCTTCCACAACTGAGGAAGAATACCATCCCCTTCATATAAAATATTTTGCTTTAGATTACTAATCTGGATGTGGGATCTAACCGGATGCTCAACTAGCACTTCTATGCATATTCTTGCATACGTTCCTCTAAGTATTGCCGACGTACAAACATCTGTTTTGACTAACTTGCCGAGGTTACTCCCAATTTTAGCTAAGATGGTATGATCGTAGTATTTTGTGGGGAGCTCAGGAAGTCGTATCCAAATCGAGGAATAGGTTTCCTTGGCTTCCGATGCTACGAAATTAGGCTACCATCTTTTGATTGACAGGTAGTATACATTAATGAACCAAGGGCCCCTTTGTAACACTAATATCATGTTTTCCTCTTTTAGGAATTTGACTTCATAATAGTCATGTCCGAGATCGATTAGTATGATTTCTTCTGATGATTTCCACATAGATTTTAGTCGATGTCATAGGTATTGGTGGGATAATTTTTCCCCAATAGTTTAATTGTGATTGAGAATGCCCAAGGTTGGTAAATTCTCTTTTTTATCATCGTTAGACAGTGTGATTTGGTCAAGACCAATTCTGTTACTTTCCTCTTTTTGTTGTAGTCCTTCCTAGTTCTCCTCGTATACCTGGGTCCTAGAACTCGTTTGTAGAGTCGCTATTTCCTCTAACTTGCTTGTTAGTGGAACAAGGGAGATCAATGGTTTTTTAAACGAAGCATGGGTTATCTGATCTATTTCCATAGATATCTTATCAGGGGGTTTCGGTGGATGTGGTAGTTTGATTTGGGATGCCGCCATTATTATTGGGTTCTAGAGAGTGGAGAGAGTTTCTCTCTCTAAGAATTCCTTTCTATGTTCTTTTGTTCAAGCATGCTATGAGACTTGTATTAGACCCCTTCGGGGTCGAGTATGTCGTGTCGCATCTAGGGGCTAGCCTTTGGTCATGACAAATATGGTATCAGAGCACAAGATTTTTGGAATGGTCTTAGGTTGTCTCAAACCACATCTAGTAGAGTCTTGTTAATAATGTGAAGCGCGCCACATTATGAATAGGAGGCTATAGGGTGTTAAGAAAGTTTCACTTCTTCATTCTTCAAGTCGTGCCATAGAGTTTAACTCTATAATATCTTTCCCTTATTCCTTATGTGATGGTATTTAGAGTATGACCACTTGAAATGAGTATGCTAGAAGTGTTGAGGGACAGAAAGGGTTGGTTGTGATGCCAACTATGGCTATGTGACTTTATAGATGCAAGATGGAAGATTGTGATGTTGACTTTAGTATGAATGGGTTGCTTATTGGTTATGAGTGATGTTGGTAGAAGGTTATGATGAGGTTTGAGGTATATTGAAAGAGTTAGTGAAATGTGGTGTTTTAGAAATGCCTAGTTGTGATGAGTATGAAGGTTTAGTGATGTCTTGCTCCGACCTTAGAATGGAAAGAAGTGAAGTTTGAAAGAGCTAGTATAAGATTTATCCTAAGTGGGGATAATGTGCCTATATGGTAAGGTCTTTGAGTGTCCTTGATGTTCATGCGGTAGGCTTGATTTAGTCCTCACCTTATGAGGTGTAGTGTGTTTGAGGAGCTTAGACCCGTTAAGTTGATGGTTTTTTGTAAGTTGTGGATGTCTTGATTAAGGTTCCTTTGTGGTATTCATGATTAGCCCTAGTTGGGTTTAAAGTGTCTTTCGAGGATGAATGTTCCTAAGTGGGGGATAATGTAACGACCCTAAAAATGAACTAGCAAAACTAGAGCCTAACTAGTTAGTGTGTGAGTTTGTCTTGAGGTTTGAGGTTGTTGTATGTTGTCCAGAGACATGAGTGAGGTTCTTAGGGGTTAGACATTAAGGTACGACTCCCCAAGGACCACCCTAGGGGTCCTTGAGGAGGAACATAAGCCTAACCCCCAAGACCCCTTGAAACCAAATAAGTCACCAAAATGTGGTGACCTACGGATGGGGTTCACACCACATAGGTCCATCCATGGTCGGTGGATGACTTCCGTAGGTCGAACCTTGCAGAAGCCTTGAAGACCAAGCCCCAACCATGAACCACTGACAGCCAGGATGGTCCGTGGACCCATCTACGGTCTGCGGGTCTGTGGTCCTTACTTGTGCAATCTGGTTTGGACACGACTTGGGCAAGGGTCATTTGGTAAATTCATGTTAAGTCTTGTTTGGTTGGGGGACGTTATTTTAGGTATATTAAGATATTTTAAGAGTATTTAAACATTAAAACCCTATTTTAGATTCATTATTCAATTTCCCCAAATCAAAACCCCTTCTCTAAACATATCTTCTATCTAGAACACCATTGAAGACCAAGAGAAAAAGAGGACTTAGGGATTGAAGAGGACGGATAATTTAGTGGATTTTCATGGGTTTCATCTAGTAAGTTATGGTGGTCTTGATCCTTGCCTAACGTTTCATTCAAGGAGCCAAATCCAAAGTGATTTCAAAGTATGAAAAATCTAGGGTTTCACTCAATGTCATGGGTTCTTTCATCAAATGTTTTCAAATGGTTTCTAATGACGATTTATGATTGTATTGGTGTTTAATTGATGATTTAAGATGAAAATACTCTATGAACCCATGATTTCTCTCAATTTCTAAATTGTGCCTTATGAAGTGGGTTTGATGTTCATGAATGAATGTTGATGGATTATGCCTAAAATGATTTAGATTGTTGAATTGTATCACTATTCATGCCTAATGGTATTAATGAAAGGTTTTTTGGTGAAAGTGAATGCATGGTCTTGAAAGGGCAAGTGATGACATAATATACATGTTGAAGTAGAATTGTGCTTGAGCTATGGATCCACTTGAAATGTGGAGGTGTTTAATTACTTTGTATAATGTGATCATGGCCTTGAAGGCATAGTTTGAAGAATTGAAGTGTTATCATGATATTGTATATGTGAATGTGATGTGAAGGAGTTTCATTTGATTTCAATGATAGAATGATGATGATGTTTAGAAGATAATTGTGTTAGGATTGAAGGTTATCTCTCTATTAACACTCATGAATGTTGATGATGGAATGTGAAGGGTTCTATAATGTAATGTTGAATGTGATCTCTTGAGTTGGTAGGCTTAGGCATACTTTTTTTATATGATAAATGTATCTTGACTTAATGTCTTAATATCTTGAATTGGTAGACCTAATGTTGGTAGCCTTTTAATAAATAAATGAATGAATGAAGTTCAATGATAATGTAAATGATGACGTACTCTTTGAAAGGCTATTCTCAATTGTACTCTAATGAATGTTAATGACTTGTTGTAAAAAGACTTTCTCACAATAAGAGGGTTCTTAGGTGAAAGGCTATTCTCATCTTTGAATCTATAAGATTTCTAAGGAATGAATGTTGGGTTGGGATGGATACTCATACGTTATTTGAGGTGGGCTATCTAGTAGCAATCCCTATCCCTTTTTAATGAATGTTGGGTTAATATGGATGTCCATACGTTAGTTGAGGTGGGATATCTAGTAGAAATCTCTTATGCCATAATGAACGAATGTAATGAATGTCAAATACTCCATGGGGAATAATGCCAAGCACCGAGTGGATATGGATTGAGATGGGTGCTTATACGTGAGTTGAGGTGGGGCACTAATGTCACGACCCAAGCCTAGGGCCTAGACGTGACCGGCGAATGAGGAACCCAAAGGAACCTCAAACAAGCCTCATAGCGTATCATTACACATCCTTGGTCGCAGAAGCAAATAAAATGACCATAAGCGATAAGCATAATCAAGGGGGAAATAAAGACTAAGGGAGCAAGAGAGACAACAAAAAGGAATGATACATAGATACCATAGATGAGTCAAGCTCAAGCATAATACACAACTTGTCCAACACCACCTCTAAACATGAGTACTTAGCGGGGGCCAAGACAAACTACCGGGCTC
>JAJOOS010040013.1:0-14856 GCA_029582725.1 Solanum chiquidenum | reverse complement strand
CAATTTGTGCATTCATCACTTGCCTTCAAGAGAGTGTGCACACTCTCTATGCCATGTCAGCTTTTGTGGTGTATTTATTCCATTTTAAATTAGTTTGGGGGGTAATAGGACCCTAGTTAAGTTTAGGTGTGTCTCTGGGATTTCGGTCATAGTCTTGGGGGGTACTTATGCATTATCCCAATAGGAAAAGATGATTTACCCAAGACACGTAAATTGAAACGACTGATAATGCGTGATTAAGATAGTTTAACTTGCTTCAATTTATGTAAACAAGGCTAATAACGAGTAAGAAATGAAATGAAATCAAATAATTGAGCAAGAGAACAAGAACAACCTGAGGTCCAATGTTAGAAGTTAGTAGTATCACTAGGAAAGTTTGATGTTATTAATGTTAAATAAAGTATTGAATAACCAGACTTGAGAGTTTAAGAACTTAAGAACAATAGTATATTACTAGTCCTATTCAAACAAGCCCTATCTATGTGCTATAATTCTGAGTTAAGGACGCTCCGCTTTCGACTACAGGCAATTGTATCTCGATCCAGTACAGAATCTGAGTACAGAGCTATGTCACTCTATAGAAATAATCAACCACGTTAGGTTGCAGAGAGATGGCTTTAATCGAAAGATAGAAAGTGATGGGAAACTACCACGTTAAGTTTGCAGAGAGATAGGACTAGTTATATAGTAGGGGATGCCGATGCAAGCTTTTTCTTTCGATTGCCAGCCAAATGACTATAGGAAGATAAAAATTAGTTTTGATCAAAGTCATGTTGGAACTTCAGCATGATTTAGTTATATAACCATTCCATCCAGACCAAAAAATGGATTGTTGTTTGAAGAACATAAGCCAATAATAATCACTACAAGCCATTCAAAAATCAAATGTATGTTGAGCTCAATTACAATCACTTGACAAAACAAAGAAACAAGGAGCAAAGAATCATTACAATCAAATAGAGCTAGGGACACAAAAAAAACAATGCCTTTGCTATCAAGATAGAAATAAAGAGAAGACAAGAAGGTGGTGAAAAAATGCCACTCAACAATAGACCCTATTGCATATTCACTACTACAAAACACCTATAGATACATCAGAGTCGGTATAATTACAACTTTTCATTATAGTAGCTTTCTTAAGATCCAGGAGCGGCTCTATCATCCGGTCCAGATAGCATAATCTGCAAATTTAAGTAACACAAGTTACACAATAGATGTACTGAAGACTGACAAACTAGGAACTACTTGTCTTGCAAGTGCTACGATATGTAATGATGCTTACAATATGTAATACTCCCTCCGTCCCATATTAGATGGGCACTTTCTATTTGACACGGTGATTAAGAAATCATTAATAGATTGATCAACTTTACTATCTGGCCTTATGTTAAGCCTCTTTGGAGGATTCTAGGTATCATAGATGAAATAAAACTCTTAATTAGCCACAAAAATATCACAGGTAAACACTGTTATAGAGAGGCAAATGATGTGGCGGATGCTCAAGCAAAATATACCACTCAAATTCAAGACCCGGAGATTTTTTTGCAAGAAGTTGATCTTCCAGAAGTGGCTAAAGGCCTTCTTAGGATGAATAAATTGGATTTTCCCACCTTCCGAAGAAGAGCCAAGAAGACTAATACCTGGCAATTCAATCCACCTTGAATACTTTTTTTATATGCATTAACAATTGTATTTTAAATGCATTGGTATAGTTTTGTTTTGTAAAGATCATTGGATCAGAATCTTTAGGATGAATAAATTGGATTTTCCCACCTTCCGAAGAAGAACCAAGAAGACTAATACCTGGCAATTCAATCCACACCTTGAATACTTTTTTATATATGCATTAACAATTGTAGTTTAACTGCATTAATATAGTTGCTTTGTTTTGTAAAGATCAATGGATCAGAATCTTAATAGGATAGAATCTTTCTTGTCCTAAGATGTAAAAGGAGGTTAGGCTCTGTCCCCCTCCATTTGGTTGTTAAAATTATATATTAAAAAATATGTATAAATATATATATATCAATGCCTATAAAAATAAGTCGAAAAAATATACATAAAGGGTATAGGAATAGCTAGTATTGGGAATTGTTCACATTCAAACCGGATAACAAGAACAACATACTTGTTTAATGATAAGTCTAAGAAGTGCTACGACATGTAATGATGCTACAATATTGATCTGCAGCCAAAAGAAAGAAAATGCCTTAACACTTACATTGCAGTCGTAGGCAAATCTTCTGGCCAGCATAATGGCTGCATTTCTTTCTCTCTCCGTTTCAAATGCCAACACAAAGGAGAGTCCAGTCTTTACTTGCCAAAATGCTGCCTGAGCTGCAGCATTCCCACCACCTCTGACGCCACATAACTGTGGTGAAAAGGCAGTGTAACAGATTAGTTAGGGAAAGTGCATTGACAGTTGTTCAAATTGTCGTGCATAAATCCCCTTTCCGAGTACAGACGTTTGCAAATCATAATAAGCCAAAAAGTAAATTGGTACTCCTTTGGCCTATTAATTGTGCTACAAATTTGCGGGCAGGTCAGTCCTATCCCTTGCGAGTTATACAACATGAAGGTATTTTCTTTCTGTTATTCTATAAGCTCTCACAACACCTAAATGAAAGAAATGGCAAGGGAGTAGCCATTATCAATACCTGCATTGAAGTAGAATAGTATTCTTTTGCTATACTGCTCTTCCCTTTACATAGTTTCATTCTCATCCTTCCAATGTGAAGTACATGGATAGTCTCTGATGTATGATCTGTTCCGTTCATCTGGACAACAACTACCTACAAAAATCACCAATAAACATATACATACAAGTAAGGAGTTGGAGAAAGACAAATGCAGCTACGACGTGATGTCAACAGACTAAGATGAAATCCATCTTACTCTTATTAACATTCTCAGGTTTATGTTCTTCTCGAAATTGGATAGTTTTGCTGAATCGTGTTATCGCCTTATCCAATAATTTAAATTATTAGAGGATGGACACTTCTATTTATTTAATTATGTCTAAATACAACCCTTCACGTATGAGTCTGATTCTTTTCCTTGCGTAAAAAACATGTAAATACTTGTTTATAAACAGGCAGGGGTGCAGTTGGAACACAGGACCTGTCTACTTTGACATCATTTTTAAATTCTTTGGAGTAATGTTGAAATGGACATTGAGTATATAATTAACTAATAAAAGTGTGTTCTCTCTAATAGCTTACGCTTCCAAATGAGATGGTCACACACTTCTGGTATCAGAGCAGACAGAGATTTGGGATCGAATCTCACCGCCACCCAAATTAAAAAAAAAATCCACGTGCTTGTCCAATGAAAAACAATCAAGTCCGCACGTGAGGGGGCGTGTTGAGAATATAATTAACTAATAAAAGTGTGCTCTCTCTAATAGCTTAAGTTTTTAGATGAGATGGTCACACAATTCAATAGGACGAAACACAAGGAAAATGAGAGAAGCCAAATGCTGGAGAAGCCCTTTATAAAACCCCTTCGGGAGTCTTTATACAACTCGTGGACAACCTCATTTGAATTGCATAACCGCCTCATCTAATATTTGATCTCATCCAAAAGGGCAAACTTCAGATATTAAAGATGAGCACTTTCATTTATTTAATTACATTAGCTTGTGCATCACATGATGTGTCGGTGGGTAGTACACAACTACAAGACAGTAAGATGATTAAAATTGGTGAACTGAGAGTTAGACACTGAGACATATTTGTAAAGACAATACAGCTATATAGAATAATCAAAAGAGACTTAAAGAAGCAGTAAATTAATGAAAAGAGAACTTAATTGAGGAATTCCTAATAAAGGAGCAAACTTTAAATTGAACGTACATTGAATTCAATGTCATGCCTACGCACCAAAGCTTCAACATAGTTCCCTAAGCCTGCAGCTGTTAAAGGAAAACTTTGCTAGTCATTATGAAGGTATGGAAATGCAGACTTAGTTTGCAGCTAAGTCAATATCTAATCAGACCAACAGAAATTAATGTTGGTTAATACTAGAACTAAAAAGTACATGGAAAGCACTACATTTGAGGAATCGAAACAAACCCGGATCAATAGGACCAGCAGTCGTCACTGATGTTGTCTGGCCTCCATACGTGATCTCAGCTTGCAAAATTCGTCCAACATCAAATGGTTCTGGAGCATAAACAGGTTTTGTGGCTCCTGAAATAAGGATAGTTGAACACATGCCAGAAAGGGGGAAAAGTTAATACAATACATCAAATTGCAATGCAAAAGCATGTGTCACTTAAAAAATGAGGAAGATAACAGATAACCTTTATGCCAGATATAACCAAGCAAAAATATGAATGTAAAATGCTCACAAATAAAAAAACTATAAAAAAGGAGTATGAAGATTCAACATGTACAGGCTGTTTAGTGTGAAGAAGGCTATTTGAAAAGCTTTGTATTGGGTCATTCAAAAAGAAACTCGTTACGAAATTCCCTTTATCTTAATGCATCATATATCTGTGGTAGTTCATCAAGAAGTATCTGACTTCAAAATATAGTAATAAGTATATATGAGCCACTTTAAAGTATATTTAACAAGACAATCAACGAAACTTTAGTTGTAGAATTCAGAAATAAATAAACATATAAAACAATAAGAAAAGTGAAACATTCAAAAGATTAGGCTCAGGTGCATTAGGCGGCAACAGAGAAACATCGGAGTAGGGGTGAACCACCTGTTAATCCCATGGGCTCACGGGAATGAAATATCCCATCAACATGGGATATTAATGGTCCTCTCGGTCCAGATCCATGGATTCCCAAACAAACCAAACGCCAGACAAAATTTATCCCCCAAATCAAATTCACCAACCAACCCCTGAGAGGTCATTAGTTACTGAATTGAACTTACGAAACAAGACTTTTTTTTTGTAAATGGTAACCATTACTCACAAAAGAAGACATTAAGTAATACTTGGAATAAATTAGTGTCTTCTATGAAAATACTTTGATATAATTACTTTGTCCATTTAGCAGCTTGTCCAATGTTAATAGGACCCCATCCAAAAACTATTTGACCCCAATACTCCTGCTAGATGTTTCAGTATCTTAAGTATTTTCTATCGCAAATTTTACAGCCAAGAAGTATTAAAACAATCTGTCAGTCACCACCAGCTTCAAGTAACTGGACCAACACAAGATGTGCTAGATAACATCAACTAAGCTGCATAACAAACAATGTAATGCAAAAAACTAAAGCTCAGATACCTGAAATAGGTTCTTGCTTTCCGCCTTCACACGCTAAGCGATACCACTGAATTGTACATTCAGATAGTTCTGAAGCAGCAAGAGAACACGGCTGGATATGCAAAAATGAACCCAGGGCTTCCGTGCCATCTAATTCATATAATTGTGATACAGTTTCCTCACCCATCTTCCTTGCCAGCTGACAAACATAATGGCATATCAAAACTATTTAGTCAGAGATTACAGCTTTGCCTTAATAACATAACTTGAATTCTTACCGAAATCGTCTAAGAGAATTTTACAAGGGACAATAAGAAAAAGAGATTCCTTTTTGAGAAAGGTCACATAATAAGAACAAGAGACTCGAGTAACATTGTTTTGACTTCTTTCATTGACATTAATCTCATCAATGTCTTTGATTTCCAGTGTTTCTTAAAGTTATTCTCATTTTCAGTCAAAACCATATGCATTTGATTCCCAAGATTACACGGCTTAATATCTTTAAGCATGTGTTACTGGATAAGTCTATTACTTAATTTTATACCATATATGACAACTTAGATAGTCAAAAGAATATATCAATGAAAAATATATAAAACAAAGAGCAGAGACATATAACACCTTTTGGAAGCTGCAGCAACTAAATCGAGCGAAAAACAATGTGAAAAGCAACAGCCTCCAAAGAGAAACATGAAAAAATTCACTTCCAAAAGAATCCAAGATGTTATTCAATGACTAAACATGATGATAATCCCCCAATATTTTGTTCTATTGTCCTGCCTCCAGATACATGTCATCGCTTCACGTCAATTTAATGGCTATCTAACTGCACATTGTTGTTTGTTTATACTCAAATAGGAACTATCTGAGTCCAGACACTTGTAGGAAAAAAATATTCATTTAAAGCATGTTTCTCTTCATGACATGGCAGTTGTCTTGGTTACATTACCATATATATATATATATATATATATATTCAAAAGATACAATTGTCAAGCTGCTGAAAAGCTGGGACTAATGTGGAACTGAGGATAGTTTCTAAAATCAACAAATACATGCAAATACTTTTGAACTAGGTATTGCAGATACCTCTTTCTGAAGTTGTATTGAATACTTGCACTTCTCTGCTAGCTGCACTCGCAATGCTTGAAGCTCATGCTCCATGTCCATGACCTGTCAGAGGGCTTCATGTATTAGTTATGTCGAAAGTCAAGAATTTATTAAGTTACATGTCAGAATGTTCTAGATCATACTACATATTTAGGTTAATCGAATAGGATATTCTTTCCATATATGTATTAGTTAAGTCAAAAGTCAAATTCATTTTGTTACATGTTATATTATCCTAAATCATACTACATGTTTAGGTTAATCGTATAGGATATTCTTTCCAACTCTCTCATATAATGAATCTTGTTATTTTGGTAATTTTCCTTATTTAATAACTGTCCTTATTCACATGGATAAAACTTACCTTGTCTTAGTACACTAAACTCATATACACAGGAGCTTCTTGAATATTGTCCACAATAAAACCTCATTTATGTTTTTTGTCAATCAGAGAAACTACTAACTCGCACCTAAGCACTCTAAAGAAGTTTCCAGTTCAGAATTACCAAAAGCATACAACTGAGATGAGTTTTTTTGTGATTTAGCTTCCTCTGGTACGGGCAAACTTGGTTTTTAGCCCTAACAATTTCTGGAAGTAGCATACTTGATCTTCAACTCTCCCAATGTAGTTGTTTTAGTAAATTATTAGTAAAATCATCTTACTTCATTTAAATGTGATGGTAATCCTGAATTTCAAATTTTTCTTGTATAAATGAAATAGAAAGAATTGAAAGATGGTAAGGAGAGGTGTTAGCTGGCTGGAGAAGAAAGAGGTTCTCATGGACCAGGAGGGAGTGTGGCTGGTGGGAAGTGTGACCAGCCGTGGTTTCTTCCTTCAAGTAAATAGTTCATGTGTTCTCAACTAAATAAATAAGTTTCATCTAGAAAGTAGCATCATTTGGAAGTCTTCTTTATTATCTTTGGCTGGTTTCTTTTGAATTTGGATTAACATAAAGCTAAGCTTCAGATTGTAGAGGCTAAAATATGAATGATGTGACATCATGGGGACCAAAAGCACAAAAAGTTCCATATAAAGTTATGATTAAGGTTTTTGCCCATTTGTTTACTAAAACTTTATTACTTGATTTTAAGAAGTTGTATTAAGGATCCGTAAAAGATTGCTTCCTACGGCTAAGAATTCCTGTTTACAAATATACATATGTCCAACAACACATGTAGCATAAGCAGATATATGACCAAGATTAAATAATTAACCAAATAGTGGAAATAAAGAAACATTGACGAAATCTTAAACAGAATTAATGCAACAACACAGTAGAAAGAGTCATGCAGATACCTTACTAGGCTGATGTAGCATTTTGATTCGCCTTGCCTCGTGAACTTCCTTCATCAATTCGTCCATGTCCTAAAATCCAGCAAAATATATGAGGTTAGCATGATAAAGAGACAATGGTGTGGGCACAAACTGCTTATAATAAAGATTTAAATAAACCAAATAAATGTGGAATGGAACAGTGAACAAATAATAAGTCACAGTTTTAGTATTAAAAAGTTTTGCATAAAAATATTTCTGCAAAAATGTCCAAGATACAACCAAAGTTGTCATTTCCACGCCAAAAAACTTAATAGAGTGACAACAGCTGGCAAAAGAGAGAACATCCAAAAATGAAGAACCAGTATGTCATATGATACCAGTTTCCACTAATAGTGCATATACGCTTTAAGAACCAAAAGGTTTATAAGAACAAAGAATGACATAAATATATACTAAGGGAGAACAACACTGCACAAAAGACCAAGGGTCTTCAGAACAAGTCAATATTTAGAGAAAAATTACTCAAGACAGAAGCAAAAACATCAATTTGCAGAATATGAAAGAAAAAGAGTAATAATTCCACCATTATTAGACCCAAATTGGACAATCAGAATGCTAGAAAAACCTGCTTTCCTGAGGCCCCGGACATTTGCTCATACTCCTGAAGAGCCTCTTCCACTCTCTGGACAGCTGCTCTTGCATTCTCAATCTCAGCCCTTGCATAAGCTCTTTCTTCCTCAACAAGTTTCTTAGCATCTTCAGAAGCCTGTGATCAAATTACGTCTATGATCAGAATCAAAGTGAGAGTAACAATGAAAAATATTGAAAAGATCACTGAAAAGAGAGAAATTTAGGATGTAGCAGCACAAAATTAGGATGAAGGTCTCCTTGACTGATTGATCAGATAGACAAGAGAGTGGTAAGACTCCGGACCTACACATTGAAGTTGTGGGATAACTCAAGAAATTAAACTACGACTTGAACTGATCCCATAGTTTTATTTTCAGCCTCAACACTACTCTATGGCCATTTGGTTGGTTTTGAATGTCACAAGAATAGAAGTTGCCTGTACAAGAGAGATATCTCGCACTTATGATTCAAATTGATCAAGTAATAACTAACACTAAACATAATAACTAAACATAATAACTGTGTAGATTATCTGTTAAGGAACATAATTGGAAACCCGTAGGTCTAAAAGGGCATGTTAAAAACAGTTACTCAAGCCAATCAAATGGTTATAATTTATAAGTATTGACCTATCATAAATTAAATATTCCAACACACAGTCAACTTACAAATTAGCGTACCAAATATGCAAAATGTACATTGCTTTGTCCTCAAATCTCAAAATAGAGAAGTTACACAATTTAAATCATATAAGATTTAACCTCATATATTGTTATTTTTGACATAAATAACTTGTTAAATTGTGTGAACCGTCTCATCTAAAAACTTAAACAGTTAAAAGTTAAGACACTTCTATTTATCTATATTAGATTTGTACCTCACGATATACAGGCCTTTTCTTTAACTTGGGGCAATTTCATGGAAATATTTATTGACCATGGCAGCAAGGATAGAATTCAAGACTTTTGATACCATCTTAAATAATGTAAACCACTTCACTAAAAGGTTATGTTGTTATAATTTTTATTTAATTTGTGTTTATAACAAACTTTTTTTTTATAACCGAAAAATCTGTCTATGACCCGCCCTTTGAACCAATCACAGCCTTCTAAACTCGGTGGATAATGGGCCCGCCCCTCTACCCTTCTCCACTTAAATACTGGGCTTCGCTTTGCATGGTGTGGGGCTTGAACCTGCGACCTAAGCCACAAATCCTCCACCTTTTGCCACTTGAGCTAGGCCTTGGGGATTGTGTTTATAACAAACTTATCAATGTGATTACAACAATAGACCATCAATTGGAGCAATTACTTCACAAACTCACTTATCAGAGAAATTTACTAAAAGAAGCTCAGGGGAGTTTCACATAATAGTTCAAATTCAAACTTAGTAATCTAACCGAGACAACTCATGAGGACGAAAACGGACTACATTTATTCCTAAAATTGCTTCTCATGACCTAGTGGTAAATGAAGTGGGTGCAAACTTTGGTGACTAGTGTCACGAACTTAGACTTCAACTAAACACTTCGTGCGGCACTCGACAACTTACTCACGATTCTTTCACGATCTTGTAAGCTCAAACTTAGATCGCTAAGAGAACGAAGAAAGACACAAGAGAGTTTGTAAGGAGGTTTTTGTATTGCTTGAAGATTGCGTGCTTTTGCATGGTTGGTTTACAAATGAATGCCCCTCTATTTATACTACACACCTAGGGGATAAAGTGCAAATAAAAATTGCTACACAAATCCCTACATATTTACAAATAGGCCCCTCTTCTAGAATTTAATACAAGTCTATAGATTTCTAAGGTCTTCCAAGAATTCTTCTTGAGTATTATAGAGTCTTCTCCAAACCTCTCCAAGACTCTAAATTCTTCCTACTAAGGCAAGCTCACTTATGCTTTAATTTTATGCCTAAGTGGTATGACAAAGTAGCGGGTCATGACACTAGGGTTCAAATTCCAGCAGAGAAAATTTCTGCACCAACAAACATAACAAGCATCCTACAATCAAGGAAGTACATCGACTCAGTAAAGTTCTATTCAGAGTCCATAATAGAATGAACACAAGACCACTTCTTACTACATACTATGTTTTACCTGCTTCAGAAACGTTGCAAGCTTTTTCACTTCAGTCTTTTCCTGAATCAGTTCTCCTTCCCTTTGATTTAACTGCACTGCTAAAGCTTCAACCTGTAAAAGATTCAACATAACAACAATTTACTGATAAGATGAAGGGAAATAAGAAATTTTCAACAGCAGCTACTGCCATATACAAGATATTCTTCACACTAATTTTATTTTAAGAGAGATGCATTCAGCATAGGCAGATGCATCTAGCACCACACTAGATGGACAATTGTCCACAAATGCAAATTTGAAGTAGTGCATGAAACCTCTAAAAAATTCCATTATAGATTCCATTATAATGCATTAACTGCATCTTACAATTTTAGATTCCATTATAGTGCATGAAACCTTTAAAAGATCTTCTCCAATGACTAAGCACTCTGATTTGCAAAGTGAAAGATTATGCTTTGGTTTTTTAGTTGGACCAATAATTTAGAGGGTATATCCTGTACATGAAAATTTAAGGTGATATCCAATGATATCCCAAGTACAACAGCCAAGAAGTGCACACTCTTGGTCCAAGCAAGCTCATATTCTTTGTAAACAAAGCCCTTAGCTCACACGTATTTCTCTTTCCTTCTCTAGCCAAATCTAGAGTCCAGAGTAATATAAATCCATGCAAAACCAAGGATAGCAGCCTAGTTTGTAGATTGAGGACATCGAAGTTCACATTCTAGGCACTGATCATTGGCGTTGGATGTATCGGTAGGTTATTCTGGGTCAAATCTGCTGTGTTTTCTCCATTTCATTCCAGTATAAAGATTAACGAGCTTCTTCAATAATACCAAATCCTGAAAAGCCTAGGAATACTCTTCGTCTCTTCCTCTATAACAATATAAGAAATCATGCAGACAATTTGATATTTCAGATCAAAACCAGGAAGTCAGCAGAAAACTCGATGCTGGGGTCAAAATATGGAAGTATGGTACAAACTGTCTCTGGTGTCATAAATAGTAATGGCAGTCTTCATTCACATGCATTCACACATATACTTTATGTGGTACACAATATTATTTCTGATAATTCTAAATATCATGGGCTATATCAGCAGCGACGTGCAAAGCATTAATAAGTAGCATATTCTTTTGCACAATGGTACAGGAAGTAAGCACAGTAAGTTTGCTGCATGCATAACATTAGAAAGTAGGTTTTCAGATTCTTTCCTTGCATGAATATTCATCTTGCAATAACAATATCACTCAAAAAAGGCATACTGAACAAGAAAAAGAAAGCTTGTAAAGGACATAAAACTAACCATAGCAATAGCTTCCTCCACGTCATCCTTGTTTTTCCCCGCCACACGTCCTCTCAACGCTTCAAGAGCATCTCTGAGCTTCTTTAACAGCACATGCTTCTCCAGTGAAGCTGCATCTTTCATTTTTGCCTGGAGCCCACATATAAGATATTTTATCACTATAGAGCCTTTAAGGTTGTTCAATAAAATCATCCTCTTGGCCTTGAAAGAATGGTGTCTTGCATGGAGTAAAGGATGTAAACTCTTAAAAGGTAGAGGTTATGTGTCAAAATTCACTTCTTTATGGCTAACTCAACATTACAAGTCGGGAGTTGGCCAAAAATGGAATATACTCGACCAACAAGGTGAAAGTTTAGGAAGGTAGTCAACCAACTGAGCTACTAAGATTTCCCCTTTTCCATGTTCCTAACTTATCCCTTCATTCCTTTTAGATTAACACAGGGGTAATTGGATGATAAGGCAACTTCTGTTAGGACTATGGAACTAGCCATTCAGTAGTAGTGGAAATACCAAAGCATAATTAAGGCAGTACCTCATCAGACAACTTGGCAGCAGCAGCCAGACCCTTTTCAAATTTACTGGCTAGATCGCGAACAGACAGCCTTTTTTGCTGCTCTAACAAGTGTGCAGTTTCTCGAGCAACCACCTCTTTCATTGTAAATGCCTTAGAATCCTGGTTGACCTCCATAATCTGATTGTTAGGTCCAATTTTGTAATTTGGAAAGCGACTAGATGGGAAGATCACATCTGCTGATACAGGAGGAACAGCATCCCTTTGCATTGTATCTCCAAAATCAAGGGTTACCCTTGTCATAACTCCAAATTATCTACATCACAAGTCCCTAATCAATTAACCATAATCTTCCAAAAACAGTCATATATGGTCTATCTACCTTAAAACTCACACAACAACACAAAAAGAGAAAAAAATCTGTACTGTCAACCATAACTCTTTCACCTAAAGATCATAGATGTATCTATCCACCAAACAGAAAATTTACCTACATTACCAAATAAATCCAAATTTAAAGAGTAAAAATCAAAACTTTTTCACCTAAAGATCATGGAGGTCTCTATCCACCAAACAGAAAAGTAACCTACATTACCAAATTAATCAAATTTCTAGAGTAAAAATCAAAACTTTATACCTAAAACTAGAAACTAACATCCTAAAAATATCAACTTTAGAGCAATCCATGGCTAAAACAACAGAATCCATGAAAATTATTCACCAAAAGATCAAAACCCTTCAAAAGCTCATACCCAAGTCAACTAATTAACATAGGATACCAAGAATATCAAGAAAAAATGTTCCATAGCTAGAGAAATGTTGCAAATTCCAAGAATGAAAAGTTCTTAACAGAATCAAGAAGTTGATACCCTAACTCTACAAAAAGAGAGAAACAAAACCACAAATACAAAAAGTACAGTCACAACATACAACACACACACAAAAAAAAGTAGAAAGATTGTAGACACTCACATATCATACAAAGAAAAATGAGTTAAACAGAAGTTTTGGGTCCTCTAAAAAAGTTGGAAAAAAATGGATTGTTGAATTGGTTGTGTAGCAAGAAGAGGCAAGTCTTGTTTTTGATGATGTTTTCCAGACAGAAAATGTGAAGAGAGAGAAAGATAAAGAGTTTATATTTGGAAAATATAGAAAGGAGTAGAGAGAGAGGAAGATGGTCTTTGAATGCTTTTTAAAAAGTTGAATTAAAAAAAAAAAGGCCCCCCCCACCTTGTACAAATGGGGGTGGGGTTTGGCATGAAGGGCTCTGTTTCCTAGGCATATATACATGTAAGTATTGTTTACATGTATTTGTTTGGTAGGTGCTAACTTCAAAAGGGTACTTAACTTGGAGTAGTAATTATTTTTATTTTATTTTTATTTTTCACTCGATATTCGGTATTCATATTGAAGTTCGACTAAATCTGAATTCACGTTGAAAAGTCTCACATTAGAGATAAAGCGCTCTATAACAAAGAGGACTCAAACCTGAGATTTCTTGATTAAGAATGGAGGAATATTTATTGTAGTAGTAATTATTATTTTTAAAAATAAGTAGTATTTTTACTCTTTTTTGTTTTCTAAAGACGGAAAAAATAAGGGTTTTCAATCTAAAAGGAGTAATAGGAATATCCAGTGATTTAGGTATGAAAATGATAATTCCCCTATTCCAATTTATTTGGTATTTTATTTCAAAATGAATCTCATCTTTGTATTATTAAAATGAATTTAATTTTCTTTAATGAAATGATTTATAATTACTTAAATGTCTAAGATTTGTTTTTAATCATTAAGTTTAAAAGAATTTTCTTTTTAAAAAGAATTATGTCAAGTTAAATGATGTCATGTGAATTGAGACAGAAAAAGTATTAATTTAAGAATTTTTAATAGTCTTTTGTTAGCTTGTTTGGTTTTTTAGAAGTGAAGTAAATTATTTTTTAGGAAATTTTTTTCTTTTTTTTCAGGAAGTAAATTATCATTGAAAAGTCTCTTTTATGTGCTCTAATATTTTAAAATGGAAAACTAGGAACTTATAGTAAATGAAATTAGTAAAGTAAGATATCGAAATTCTTACTTTCATTTTGTCTTTACTCTTCCTTTCGTCCTCTTGTTGCCTGTCCCACTCAACTCTAATATTCAGATTATTTTTTTTGTTTGAAGTTTAATGGATAAGAATAAACTTGAAAATATATCAGTAATTTTACTTTTGTTATATGAATTCAGTTTCATAATGTTATTATCAGACTCTATTTACTGAATCAGGTCTAGCTATATTACAAGCTTCTATTTTTATGATCTTAATCTAATCATATTAGACAGGCGACTTTTTTAATAAAGAGAAGTTGGGGAAAATGTTGAGTCTTGAAACATCAAACCATGTTAGCGTTCTCTGAAAAGACAATACATATAAGCACATGAAAATCAACTGCTAATAAAAAAGTAGATCCCTAAATACTATCGAAAATAGTGAAAAATGCTAGAGGATATTCTATCCTTAAAAACTTGTGAATATTAAAGTCAGTGAAATAATAGTTATTAAAGTGTAAATTGTTCGCTTTTCTTTCCCGTGTATATAAGATGATGAGCTCAAGTTACAACAACTTCATATGAAAGGAGAACAATAATATTAAGAAAGATATTTTCCAAGGATAGAAAACTACAATTCCTTTTAGGGTCCAAATAGCTCTGATCTTTGTTGTAGGTCTAACTAAGAATGAGA
>JAJOOS010040012.1:0-18018 GCA_029582725.1 Solanum chiquidenum | reverse complement strand
AATTTACCTGCTATTTGGTTCTAGTTTAGGATGTGTGGTTTGCTTTTGTCATGCACGGTAGCTTCCGTGGTTTGTGATAGGAGTTGGTACCCAGGGACCACTACCGGCCAATTGACTATGTTGATACATCACCTGGTGGCTTGTTTTCCCTTAGATAGGGATTGTTTGTTTAGATTTTTGGTGGTAGAGTAGCTTGTGGACTTTTGCTATCATTCAAGAGTTCCTTTTCTTGGAGTAGGATTTTGGTGCCCGGTCCAACACAGACTTGTTATTTGCAGGATGGTTTTCCTTTTGGATTAGCCTGGTGAGCTTCAAAAGGCTGTGTTTTAGTTGGATATGTTGATCTTTGAGAGCCAAAGGTGGTTTTGGGCCTTGCCTTATGTAGAGTTCCTTGTTTTGGCAGTTGTTATTCCTTAGTAGTGGATCTTGTATTGACCCTCCAATTCATCTTCATTGTTTTTCAATCTGTTCAGTGTTTAGAGCTTTCCTATAGCAACCCCAAGTAATTTATGACTTGCTGGGACTGTAAAATTGATCGCCGAGTTGTGCACTTGGATTCTGTGTGAGTTTGGGTGTTTTTGAAACTTAGAAACTTCAACAGTTGACTTCAGTCAAAGTGTAAGAAGACGGCCTTAGGTGTGAGTATGTCTCGTTAAGCGTTTTAACTTGAAAGCTTAAGCCAAGGTTTTACTTTGGTCAACATTCTTACAAAAACATGCTCGAATGAGAATTCCGTCAGGAAGGTTAGGTCTAGAATGTCATGTTTGGTCTAGAATGAACTTATGTGCAATTCCAGGGGCTTCAGGTCTCATTTTAAGTCTTCTTGTAGATTTTATCTTAAAATAAAACTTGGGTGTGGGACTTACTTCCCATTGAAACCACCTCGGATGGAAGTTTACATGGTTCTTTTGAGTCCCAAATGCCAAATTCGATGGGGTAACATATTTTGATTACGTGCATGGGTTTCGAATGAACCCGAAACACCCCATCGAAGTAATTTACACCCCATCGAAGTAATTTTCAACTCTTAATGTTTATCTGGTGCGTGTACACTTTTCCTCCGTGTTACTGGACAAGGTCTCGCGATCACAGAGAAGGAGCTGGTTACTTTTTACGTTTGCGGAGATGGATGAGGTTTTCCTCAACGTTCAAAAAAGGCAATTTCCTGGCATTTTAAGGTGGTTTTCAACAGCTTTATGAAATTTCAAAAGGCATTATCTTGAGCTTGGAAGTTCTGATTGAGGTGATTCAAAGATGTGGACGTCCAAAATCTTTGTGGCTATGCACCAGAGTATTGGGAAGTGTTGGAAGATCTCTGGTTGAGGTAATTCTCTCCCTGAAGGAGGATGCCTCGTCTCTTTGTCGGGGATTTTGTTGCATAGGTTTGTTTTGCTTGTTCTGGGCATGGAATTGTGTCATATTTAAGGGCACAAGATCTATTAGTTGATAAGGACCTTTTTACAAAGTCAATTTTGGGATTCCTTCTATAGGTCCCAAGTTCCCACATTTGACTCAACTTTAGTTCCATTTTATATTGCTGTAATTTTAGTTTAGTGTAAAATTGTGTGTAATGATGTTGGGATCAATACTTTGATAATATGGTGATGTTCAGAGGTGTTTTAGAATCAGATAGCTCATGTGTGGTGGATTAAAAGAGATCAGGATTGTCTTTGAGGTAGGCTTTGGTCTACTTTCTTGATTGAGCTTCTAAGATAATGCCTAGTATAGATTTCATGTAATTTTTTGGATGGCAACTTCCGGATGTTTAGCTTTCCTTTTATTATTCCATTTTTTCTTGATTCCATACGAGCCTTGAGCTTGGTTTGGATGTTGGGATCGTTAGTTTAGGCTTGTAGCTTCGAATGTGTTGTAAATGATCTTAGTTACCCTTGTTAGTGTTGATGCTTTGTGGCCTTAGATTAGGTTGGACCTTAGGTAGTTTAGATTGTGTTTTACCGCCCTCTTAGTTATGATTTGCTCTCTGTATGGCTTGTTTTGAGTCGTTCTGCTTGAGTTGGTGTTTGCGATCTTGATGTCTCGTCGTAGCTTTGAATAGATCCTAGCTATGCTTAGTCAAGGACTAAAGTAGGATGATTTGGGTAGGGTATCGTCCCTTGAGTAAGGTCCCCTTTTATTGATTTAACACCTCTTCTTTGGTCACTTTGGTTGTGGTTTAGTTAGAAATTTCTTATAATCTTTTGTGCTTGGTTATATTGTTGGGCCCAAGGCCGTATTCGAGAACATGTTGGATCCTAGGTTAGTACTCTTTCCTTTGGTGGCGTATTTTTGTGGTTGTATGGTTATTTGACTTGAGTGCCATATTTGAATATTGGTGAAGACATGCATTTCATTGTTTGTTCATTATCATGGATTTTTAAGGTACGATCTGTATTCATGCATTAGCATATTTATCATTATTGAGGAAATACTAGTTTTTACCAGGCTTTTATCCTAAACTTGTTTTAACGGGAGTCATACAACCTGGGCCACTTAATTTGTTGGCTTTAGATTTTAGAGGCATATGTGGTGTGGTCAATTTTTACTTGACCAGCCAGAGCTTCAACGTCTTATCTTGCATTATTCTAGCCACTTTGAGATCCTCTTCGGAGTCGACAGGCTCTCGGGTCACTCTTACTAGCTATGAGGGTTACACTCTTTGCAGTGGACTCTGTGGCTGGGTGGCTTTGATAAAATGAGATCCTTTTCGGACTCGGGATGCCCCCAATTCACTCTTGCTAGCTGGACTTGGAGTAGGCTGACTAGCAAGGCAACATAGAATGATTTTTCACTCTTGCTAGCTAGGCTGGGAGTCCACTCTGGTTGTGTTTACTTAGGCTAGGAGCTCGATTTTCACTTGTTGGGTTCAGATTCGTTACATTTCTTTTATGGTCTTATTCCATCCTTTCCATTCATATGCATTGCCTATCACTAGTATATTACATTATGTTTAATCTTATTAGGCGATCGGTTTTGGACTTTAAAATTGTGGTTGTGGATCCTCCTGACCTTGGGTGGTTGACTTGGTACCATAGTTTCTTGCAAATAGGTTTAGGGCTTGCGTTCCTGGTACGTTCTTGACTCGGTTTCTCACCCCTTGTATCATGTTTCTTCCCTTTATTGTCTATCTACTTTAGAATCTTTTGCTTAGTTAGTTGTGCTATGCTCTCCTTATTACTTGTTGTTTATGCTTGTGTTATCTTCTTAGCTCAGTCGTTTGTTGCCTACTAAGTACCATTTTAGGTACACAAACTACACTTTTGCCCTTAGAAGATTGCAGTTTCAGTTATCGCTGTTGATTCGGAGTCATGCGGTGCAACTTGGAGTTTCAAAGATTAGGCTGAGGTCCTGGCGTCTAGAGCTACCAGTTTCCATATATTTTTGATAGGCTTAGTCTTTATAGTGTATTCAAAGACAACCTATACTTATGTTGTATTTGTAAAAAAAGCCTTGAATTCTTATTTTGGATTAGATGCTCAACTACTTACTGATGACATGTCTTGGGATGGTTCCTGTATTGTTTTCTTTGATTATCTTTTATTCTCTCTGTTATAAGCATTTTACTCCTTGTTGTTGGATTTTTCTTAGTAGTGTGTTGCTTATGGCTCTGGGCTACGGGTTAGGTTTACCTACTAGTGGGGTGTTGTAGGTTGAGCCATGACATAGAAAATTGAGCCATGACAATATTTGTGTATCCAGCATACTAGCGAATATATTTCTGCATTTATGGATGACCTTGTCGAAATACCCATATTAATATAAAATATCAGTTGTTTGGTTGTGTAGTTCCCTTTCAAGACAGATGTGAGACAAGGTACATTATATTAGATGGAAATACAACCACTCTTTCTTGTAGAGATATCAAGGAGGATCAAAGTAAAGAAGGCCTCAAAGGAACTCAATCGACTATACCTTCTGAACTTAACTTCAATGAGCTACATATAACTAAAAGGAAAATGTCCTACTGAATGTGGGAAAGAGTACGTTCAGTGAGTTCGGGACAGCCCAAGGAGTTGTTTATGCTAGAACAAGTACAATCATGTTAGAGCATATTAACTTTCTGAATTTAATTTCAGAATTACCTCTTGAAGCGTGAGCAGATACCTTTAAGTGAATCCACAAGCTTCTTGACAAGCTAGAACCTTCAAGCAAATCCATAAGCTAGTCCACAAACTGGACCACAGTTGTGCGGTCTTCTACAACGATCCCATGTTCACTTCCGAACTCCCTCAATACCTGGGTGGGCAAATATTTTATAGAAAAAGTTATGTCCTTTCAAGGGTTAGAGGAATCCCTATTTATAGAGATTTCCTTCTAGTCCAAGGAGAAGGAATACCATGTCTTTCCTATGTACATCTCCCTTTCCTTAGAATAGAAAAAGTCATGTCCTTCTCCCTTTTCTTAGTATAGAAAAAGTGATATACTTCTCCCTTACCTTAGAATAGAGAAAGACACATACTTCTCCCTTTCCTTAGAATAGAGAAAGATACATACTTCTCCCTTTTTCCTTTAGAATAGATTCTGAATTCTAGTTAATATGGGCACGGTAGGGACCACAAAATTAATTATCAAGGCTCTTGAAGCGTGAGCAGATACCTTCAAGTGAATCCACAAGCTTGAACCTTCAAGGCAATCCACAAGCTAGTCCACAAGCTGGACCACAGTTCTACGGTCTTCTACAGTGATCCCAAGTTCACTTCCGAACTCCCTCAATACTTGGGCGGGCAAGTATTTTATAGAAAACGTTATGTCATTTCAAGGGTTAGAAGAATCCCTATTTATAGAGATTTCCTTCTAGTCCAAGGAGAAGGAATACCATGTCTTTTCTATGTACATCTCCCTTTCCTTAGAATAGAAAAAGTCATGTCCTTCTCCCCTTTCTTAAAATAGAAAAAGTGATATATTAGAATAGATTCTAAGTTCTAGTTAAATATGGGCACGGTAGGGATGTCATAATTAATTACCGAGACTTCCTATTATGAAAATAATTTCAAATAATTAATTTGAATTATCCTTACCATAATAAATTACAAATCATTCCACTAGAAATTCGTAATTGCACTCCTCTATTTATATTTCAAAATTCTCCATTAAACACATATGTAATTCCCTATGTTAAGATTACATATACTAATCAATAAATTAAATTACTAACGAATTTAATTCAATGATCAATTTCCTTTAGAGCACTGCATAACTTATTTCATGTGCCGGATTCATAAATCCACTTGCAAGGTTTGACACGATGAAAACTTTTAAGCTTCTCAAAAAGGCATATCATCAATCTCCATATCGAGACATAGATTCTGTCAACTAACCTATTGTTTCACCAATATATATTATCATCATCCAATCTACCAGGAATATTGACCCATCTTAGAATCTCACCTTTTAATAAATCAAAATGATAATTAACACATACAGATCATAATAGTTATATCAGGATTAAGAATATAAGTACATTTAATAGTTTAGAGAATATGCTTTTGTCAGTCAGTCTAAAGAAACTATCTCTACTCGGTCCCATTCAATACATACAAAATGCACTAGCACAAGAAGTTGGAACTATACTATTCCCATAATCAAGATAAACTACATCTAATCTTGAGCTACAATCATACCGATGGCATACCCAATTCCCATCTTAGATTGTGAACAATAAAACTTTATACTTATAAGAACCGATGATTTAATCATCTGTGTATAAGCTTAAACTCTATACACTAAATCATCTACTATATAAGTAACCAGACACCAGAAAAGAATATATGATTGGTTAAAATGAATAAATAACTATTCTATAATAAATACTATAACTAAACACGTGGTTAATAGTATACATCCCTACAATCTACCACTTAAACTTTTAACTATCACGATTATTATAATGTACTATATCTAAATGCATCGTTAATAGTATATACCCTAACAATCTCCCACTAAGATATTTAATCTTGAATTTTTTTTTGAATACTATGTCTAAACACATGATTAATAGTATATATATCCTAACAATCTCCCACTCAGACTATTAACAACGGATTTACAACTTTCACAGATATTCCTTTCATATTTCTTATCAAAAGGATCTTACCAAGTTGGTTTCTTATGCAACTTCGTCTACTAGTGCTGAGTCGTAACTTACACATTTTGTATTAGATCTTCAGAGGCCCTATCATGAAACCCTTCAAAAGTTTACTTATTTACATGATTTCAATCATGAAAGTCCTCTTAAACATACAAAACCAATCAATCTTCATTATGATTCTCCCACTACGACTAAGTACTACTACAATAGTCATACTTTCATGTTCATGAGTCTTAATATTTTCCTCAAAACCTTTTGGTAATGAAATATTAACAACTTTTTCATGTAGTGTTCTTTAATTTGCCCAACATCACTTTCACTACTAGAGGTAGTAGTATTGTTATGTCTAGTGATGTTTCTCCCACTACTTAAATGCAATGGAAAGTCAATTCTGACATACCAGTTAGATGTTCTTGAGTGTCTGAATTTACAACTGACTCATTTGTTATTTCTTTGTTTAGTTCCTGTAAAACTAGTTTACTTCTAGGAATATGGATTACTAAATAGTCCTTTTCTAGAAATCTGACAGTTGTTTGAACAATTGCCTTATTTTCTTTAGGACAATAAAATAAACTTGCTGTCATTCTTTTTTGGATATCCAATTAACACACACATTTCATTCCTCATTGGATAGAAATTAAATTCAAATGTGATATGTAGTTCTTAGTACATATCCCAAAAGAAACAAATCAACAATGAATAAGCCAATTATTAATCTTATCATCTTCATAAGAGTCTATTTATTTTCCCTTTTACACCAATCTATTGTAGAGTGTCTGGTGTAGACAATTGAAATGCAATTATTCAATCAGATAAGTGACTCATCAACTCTGCAAAGAGGTATACTTCACTACAAACAAATTGCAGTAACTTTTTATATTTTTCATGATGCTATTTTCATTTATCTTAAGTTTTGAGTTTATCAAGACATTCAGACTTACAAAACATAAAAAAAAAATCATATCATGATTAACCTTTTGAAAATCTCAGAATACTCAAAATCGCCTCTTGCCTGAATGATCATTTGCCGCACAAATCAGAATAGATTAATTCTAACTTATCACTGCCTTTATTTCCTTTTTAAGAGGAAAGGTCTCTTAGTCATTTTTCTTTCTAAACATGACTCACATGTTGGTAGAGCTGTCAATATGGGCAGGCCCACCCCATCCGGGCTAGCCCATACAGGCTTTGAAATTTGACGGGTCAGGCCGGGCTAGCCCATTTTTGGTGTGGGCCAAAAAATGGTCGGCCCAGTCCATAAATACGTGGGCTACGGGCTTGTCGGGCCAGCCCTCTTTACGTAAAAATATATTTTTTATAATTTTTTAAATTAAATTATAATATTAAAAATATTATTATAAATATCGACAAGATAATATTACATGGTATTAGTGTTACTACTTGTTAATCAAACCACAAATAAAATTATCATTATAATATTTATTAAGTTTGATTTCAAGTAAAATCATAAATAGCTAACTAAAAATATAAACCAAATTGTTTTCCAATGATCATAATAAAACACAAAAAACTATGAAAATATTCCATAGGCTATGGCCTATGTAGTGATTCCTAGAAATTTTAGGGAATTTTTAGTTTACGTAATATGTATTTTATAAACATAATTTGTATTTAAATTGTAATATTTCAAACTTTAAACTGATTTTGAGTTTAGACTCTTGTTATTTTTAATACTCTATTTTATTTTTTATTTTTTAATTAATTTTTTTGGCCCACGGGTCGGCCCTATCCATATTTCTCAAGCCCCACAAATCGGCAGGCTTTTTCAGGCCGAGCTAAAAAGTCCTTTTCTTAAATGGGCTCCAAAAATTGTAGCCCAACCCTATCAAATCCCGGGTTAGGCCAGGCCGGCCCAATGGGCCTAGCCCATATTGACGGCTCTACATGTTGGTAGTGACTTCACTTTCAATGAACCGTTATGTCCATTCTTTAACCAACTTCAAAGTTCTATCCAGAATAAATAACGCATAAGCTAGTGTACAGATAAGTTTCATTCAATTTAAAAGATATTTTCTCTGTTTGGATAGATTAATATTCAATTCATTAGAAAAAAAATTCACGCATCAATATACAATAAGAGATAACATAATTATCAAAGTGAAATGAGTTACAAGAAAAATATATTAAGTGTCCATCTCTTATTTAGCTAGGAATCAAAAATGATTTCATCTAACATGAACATATATAAAGCCATTTCTTAAAATTAATATCTATCTCTATTGAAATAAATACTTGAGTAGTATTAAGTGAGTCCGTAAAGTCTATTGAGAATTTGAGATATAATACATTAAATAGATCATAATATGTCGAATAATCCTAAATAACAAAATTCAGGGCTCATTTATACATATATATCCATGCATCTCGAATAGCCAATCGATGGAATTTGAAAATTACTTATGCAATAGACATGTACAATGACTGATTATATACTCCATAAACTTATACAGTCCTAACTCAGATGGAGAGTCTACTGTTAGTTTAAGTCAAGGGAGAATCACCCTAGTTACATTGATCCAATCACATATTACTCAGTTAAGGAGAGTTAGTACAAATTATTAAAACTAGCGATTAAATACACAGTGACTTGTATTAATTTCATTCGATATGGAGGAAGGTCTAAGCCAACACATGAAACTAACACTTCACTACTATTTAATCTTGGTAATCAAGGGAGGGACACCTATAACCAAATATGACCAAAAACTCATATAACGTTAAAAAAAGAAATATTTCTTTCTAGGTCGTTCTTTTGAATTTTCCAAATTTCAAATCCATCAGAGTCCTTTTTTCAAATTCCAAAACTATGATCAATTTGGTTGAAAACGTTATTTGGTCAAGATATAATTTAAATTTTTTCCATTCAAATATTCTTATCACATATCAATATTTGTGAAATAGATGCACGAATCAAGAACAAAGAACAAAATTCAAAAACTATTTACATTATCTGAATACTATTTTTCAAAAAACATGTTTATGTATTGAACATTCAAATTCAAAACACGTCTCATGGATATCCATGCATCCTGAACGATAAATTTTGATAAAAAATAACTACTCATGCAACATACATATGTGATGTCAGATATTCACTCCAACAAATTTAGAACAAAAGCAAACTCAGTTGGAGAGTGCTATATGTTGATTTATTCCAAGTGAATATCATTATCCCTAGATCACTGATCCAATCAAACATTACTCAGATAGGGAGAGTCAATACCGATCATCAAAACTAGAGACTAAATTTTAATGACTTGTATTAATTTCATCTGATATGGAGGAAGGTCTAAGCCAACACATGAACTTAATACTTCACTTAAATTTAGTTATGGAGACCATAGAGAACAATCTCTATCACCACTATATCATAAGTGAGTAATTTTCATTAAAAATAATTTTCAAGGTACATTATTTTTTATCAAAAAACATTGTAACAAACCCAAATTGATCACTATATTAATAAGAACAGAACATGATTACAACTTTAGAATAGTACTTACAACTCTCAAACTACTGGATTACAATGAAATTACAAGTAACTAAAGCATAGACATAAGAATGGGGATGAGAAGTTTAGACTCCAAAGAAGATGATAGAATTAGACAGTTTTGTCATAATACAAATAACCTCTCTTTCTAACTTCTCTTCCTTTTAAATTAGTCGCTAATTGGGCCTGGATCCCAAGTCAACCTTTTTGGCCCAATAACTGATTTTGTGATGTCAAAGTTCCTGTCGGGTTGGGGTTGATTCATAACAATACTCCCAATAAGAACCTTGTCCCCAAGGTTCAAGGCAACAACAATGGCAATAACACGATTCTCACCAATTATCTCAGATATTAATAGGATGCCATTTTTCATGCTCTCACACAGTGCTAGACCCCCAAAATCGGCCAAAGATGGATCCAATTGGATATGTAGAAGTGCCACTTGAAGGTAAATCAGTCCTTTCTTTTGAGGATTTGCATCGAACATGTGATGTTCGCCACCTTTTAAATATGTAGTCACTCCATCTATGGCTTCCGTTGCAAAATCGTCTCCAACAACAATTACGGTAGGGATGGGCAGAGGTTCCAAACAACTAACTGAAAGGTAGGTATCCATGTGCTTCAACTTTTCATGCTCCACATCGAATGGAAGTTCAAACATCACCTTGAGATTGTCTATAGGATTTGAGTTGTCCTTGTTCAAAGCAGAAACAATGTTCGGTTCTGTTCCCTCCTTTATTTCGCACTCACCAACCAAAGACGTAGTCAAATTTGAACGTGCTTGAGCGTCAGCGAACTCTCGGGAGCAAGCAAACAGATTATTCTGTATGTTATCTAGGTGATCACGCATACGACATAAATTCTCATCCATTTGCAGCAATAGATCAATAATGGGAGACAATTTAAGTTCTGTAACAATTCGTCTTCTATAATGGCAAGCCAATTTCTCTGTGAAATTAGTCCAATCACAGAATTACTTATTGCGATACAACCAATTAAACCAGGAAAGCGCTTCTCCGTCAAAGTAAAGGTAAGGAAGAGATAACCACACATCCTTAGAAAAGCCGTATAAATTGAAATACCTCTCTGCCTGATAAATTCATATTGTTGGGTCGGAAACACCGCTGAAACGATCCAACACATACTCGTCATCCATGGAGTACGAGCAATGAAAGCACCAATGTAACAAACCCAAATTGATCACTATATTAATAAGAATGAAACATGATTACAACTTTAGAATAGTACTTACAACTCTCAAACTACTGGATTACAATGAAATTACAAGAAACTAAAGCATAGACATAAGAATGGGGATGAGAAGTTTAGACTCTTAAGAAGATGATAGAATCAAACAGTTTCGTCATAATACGCATAACCTCTCTTTCTAACTTCTCTTCCTTTTAAATAAGTCGCTAATTGGGCTTGGATCCCAAATCAACCTTTTTGGCCCAATAACTGATTTTGTGATGTCAAAGTTCCTGTCGGGTTGGAGTTGATTCATAAAAAAATCATCTGAACGAACTCAAATTACAAATCACCGTATAACAATGAGTATTTTAATTTAATTGTTTGCGATAAACCTATCGAATTTCAGATCAATAAGAGTTCAAAATAATATTTATCTCCAAAGCTATGATCAAATTCAAATTGAAACGATTTAAGAAAAATAATCAGATCCATATCCTTATCATATATTCAATTCATAATCATGTACCACATTTAACATAAATAAAACTGATATAAAGGATTATATTCATACTAAATAACATTTTAATTCCAAAGAGCAACTTAAAAACCATTTTAAGGGCCTCAAAACTATAACCACATAGCAATGAGTATTTCTTACTAGTCTGTCACCAATGAACTTACCAAATTTCAGGTCAATTGGAGTCTATAAAAATATATCCAAAGCTATGACCAGATTCAAATTCAAGTGGTTTACGTATCCTTAGGAATTAAAACAATATGACTTTATCATATTCAAATCAAATTTTAATCCAACAAACTACCTAAAACCCATCTAAATAATTTTATATGACCAAATTTGAAAAACAATCATTAAGACATAGTTAAAGATTAAAATAACATGATTCTGATTTTCATTCTCTTTGTATAATTATTTCATGAGCATGAAACATATGTTGTGTCTTTCCTTTGTCTAAGGCACTCAATACCTTCTTATAACAAATTATTCTCTAAATTAATACACTTGAGAATCCAAGATATTATGTTTCTCTATTTTGAGTGAAAACCTCGACATATCTACTCATGAATTAATTAAGCATTACTAGTATTTTAAGGTAAATCACCATTTACGTAAACAAATATTTACCACTAATATTCACTTAGAATAATTATACTTGATGAATTGAGGATGTTCTAATGACTCAAATACATAGATCACTTTAGTGAATCCTATTTATTAATCATAATTCTCAATTCATTTATTACAAAATATATTATCACATGTATAAAGTCTAAAGATTTTTCAATGATATCAAATAAATAAATCACTTAAGTGATAACTATTTATTAACCAAAAAATTCTTAATTTATACAAATTTATATATATATATATATGTGTGTGTAATGAATAACATGCTCAAATAATTATTGAACAAAAAGAAAAAAACCATCCAATTGACCTGAATAGTGACTGCTACCGCCACTTTATAAGCTTTGGAATCAACAATCAATCAAGAACAAATATCATAAAGTTAAAAAAAATACTTCACAATCATTTCAATGATAATTTATTCATGAACAACCTCTATGATTCCCTTTCTTATCAAGCTATGCAAATTTGATGGATTAATAAGAAACAACCCTAAAAATTGCAACTAGCCACTGATAAAATAAAATCAATTACATGTGCAGAAGTTCTTACTTTCATTTGTTAAAAAAATCCATTTAACTTTAACTTTACTTTAAGCTGATGAAAATTTTTCAATTTGGGTTCCATTAGTTTAAAAATAAAGGACTTCGAATAATCATTAGTACTAGTGTTTACTGTTGCTGTCCATTCACACGTGAAAGTGAAAAACTACCGCCAACATATTTTACCCTCTTGATCACCTCACAATTTAAGAGTGTATGTACTTTAGCCAACGAATCAAAAACCCTCAAGTTTCACCTGATTCATTCTTTTCGTGATAAAAATATATTTACCAACCACGAATCATACATACAATTGCACATACATATTTTTATGTTACCACCTGACTCTCCCTGATCAAAAGGAAAACAGTCTACCAAAGCTTGGAAACAACATCTTCAGTGAATTGAGGATAAACAAATAGGATGGTGCTCTATCTTGACAAAAAGGAAAAGATCATAAGAAACACTGGGAGGAACATATTCTTCTGCTCAACGGTTGGGAAAATCAAACACTAAAAGTTTGTCCAAAAGAAAGCATCAAAATATATATATGCCTCTAAGGCTAAATGGTCAAAATGAAGACAGGAGGTTAGGGAGGAAGCTAAATGAACCATTTTGTTTTGAATGAAGTAAGTTGATCGTATATAGTTGAATCATCTGTAGCAGCTTTTTTATTCTTGCTAGAACTTACGGAGTATGTCATATGAGCTAGGTAATGTACCCCTCATCACCCTCTTGTTATTGTACTGGTTTGTTAGGACATTTTGTATGAATTAACTTAGCAATGATCTCACAAGATGGAATGTTAAAATGAATTCCCGAGAAGTCAAATATCTCTTTCTCGATTTACTTTACTGACATGAGCTCTTAATGAATGAGCACTGGAATTTATTCTAACTATTAAAAATAGGAAATATAAGGTTTGTAGTACTTTTGGTTCAAGAGTATATGTCAATTGTTTTTACCAGTAACAAAATCATTTGTCTTTAACGCAAATTTCTAACATTCGACATTCTCTAAATCCCATACTTATTCCTACATGGTCATATAATGTCTTAAATATAAGTTGCCCAATTGGTGGGTAGAGAGTAGAGACTAGAGTTATAGTTAAAGTGTATGCCAATTGATTCCCACACCAGCATTATAAAAATTTAAAAATTAGCAAAGAAAGAAAACCAAAAAGGATCCATCAAATTTCTATGACAATAGAAATTAAATTACAACAAAAACAGACTAAAACAAACAAGGCCGATGCACTAAACATCTTGGATTCGCACAAGGCCAGTGAATCTAACAACATAGTAAAAGGTAAATCGTGGTGCACAGGCATCCTGCCGAGTCAGGCAAATATATTTAACAACATAGTTTGTATAATAATGGATGTCTAGATTTTGTCTCCTCTAACAGTCTTAATATCATCAACAATAGTTATAGCATCCATTGAAATACCAGCAAGCCCTCTTTTTGAAAATCCAGCACAGTAGAGCCCATTCTCTCCTTTCCAATGATTTGGAAATTCATTCGTCAATGTTCCTTCATCGAGAAATATAGATCTATAATCCCGAATACATAAAAAGTAATAAAATTGTACATATTTTAGATAATGATAGTGAACTTATTGTAAGTGAAAGTAGAACAATTTCAAGACTTAAAATTAGAATTAAAAGGAAAAGATTATAATGATAATTTGCAAAATATACCTTTAGCCATGTGGTAGCAACATTCTTGTATCCTGTAGCAAATATGAGTGCATCAAGTTGATACTCTTCCCCATTCTCAAAAACTACTGTATGTTCCTTTATTTCTGATATTCCAGGAAGTACCTAATTAATAATTCATCAAATCCATAAACCACACATTTAACTTCTATATATTTGAGCTAAAATTACTTAATTTTATCGATTCCATAAATATAATGGTGGATACGCCTATTGCTGCCCATGATAGTAGAAATTAGTTACTTAAAAAATAAGGTACACAACTCCTACTACAACAGGTTATATTTTACCCATAATACAAAAACTATACACAATTTTTTAATTTATATCCCAAAATCTTTACTAGTTATACATATTGAATGGTAACCTTGATGTTTTTAAAAGGTGAACAAACTATAATATAAGGTGAACAAAATATAATATATTTTCCTTTTATAATCGAGAAATTTCCTAGAACTACTGATGTAAAATTTGTAACACTAAGGATAATGAACATGCATTTCAACTCTTCTTCATTAAATACTTTGAAGGTTATGGTTGTAATCGAATTTGAACTCGTGATGTGCCCCTAACTACACATCATAGGTTGTGCTCTTAACATCGTACCAAAGTCCTCGGAGCAACTCAAGACATCAGTTTTGAACATGATATTTCTAAAAATAGAATGAACATAAATAAATATAGTATCGTACCTTAATCTCTTCAAGTTTAATCTTGTCAATGGCACCAACATCAATTACTGGGGATGTACCTTTTGATATTTTAAATGAAAATGAAAATGGACCTTTTTCTAGCTGTGGTATTCCAAATTTTGCCAAATTTTCAAATTTAAACTTCGCAAACTTTGCAATCATAGTATCAACCAAAGATATTGGTACATATTTTAGCAACACCATTCCAATATGCACCATTTCCCTTGTTACAACATGAATCTGCAAACATATTAGGACAATATAAATGAAATCATTTACAATTAACAACCATATGTATAATAAATATAATTTATTGTGCATATGCAAAACTTGCATCATCTAACTATAGAAAAATTAGAGTACTTTCAGAGAACATGCATGCAAACAAAAATAAAATAAAGTAAAGATTAGGTATAGAGAGAAGATTAGGAATAGAGGGATAGAGAGACTTACTGGGCTTCTAACAACAATTGATGTGTGACTTCCATAATTTGAAAGATCAAAAGCTATTTCCATCCCAGAATTTCCTAATCCAATGACCAATACTTTTTTATCTTTATATTGTTCTCCTGATTTATAGTCACTTGAATGAATTATGTTGCCTTTGAAATTTTCTATCCCTACCACAGTTGGAATATAACCTTCATTGTTTTCTCTAGTCAGTGGCCACAATCAAGAAATCACAACCATACAATTCCAGTTCTCCGCTAGCCACATTTCTTGATGTCACATTCCATTTTTTCTCCTCATTGTTGCAAAATGCTAATTCAACACAAGTTTGAAATTTCGGTTTGATTGTTGAAATTCTCAACATACTCATCTAAGTATTGAATAAATTTATTTTTAACAAATACTTAGGTGACGAAGTTGCATGTGGCATAAAAGGCACTAAACAAAAATTCTTAGATAAATGTAAGTGAAGTCTATCATAAGTCTTTTTCTTCCACAAATAGGCACAACAATCTTCCTTTTCTAACAAAATATTTTTTATGCCCAATTTGTTCAAACAAGCAGAAACGGCGATACCTGATGGACGAGCTCCAATCACAACAACTTCAAGTTCTTCCTTTGAAAAAGTTCCTTTTTTAGGATTCTTAAAAAACAAATTGCAACAAAATTTCAAGAAACGGGAATTTAAACAATGAGGTATATGTACATATGGTCTTCAAAATGAATAAAAATGATATTTATTGTTGTGAAGAGTTATGACTTTTACGAAGAGTTGTAAATTTTATGAAGAGTTGTGATTTTTTGATGAGTTGTATTTTTTATGAAGAGTTGTATCTTTTAAGAAGAGTTGCGACGTTTCCATAAGGTTGTGACTTTTATTAAGAGTTGTGACTTTTAGAAAAATGTTTTGACTTTTCCATAAGGTTGTGACTTTTACAAAGTATTCTAACTTTTGACTTTTCCCTAAGGATTGTGACATTTCTTATAAAGCACAATAAGCACCTATTCGCACTACCCTTTGTTTTTTTATAAATAGAGGATCTTCCTCTTATTTTTCTAGAAGAGGATTCTGAACTTCACAACCTCTTCTTCTTCTCCAGAAACAAGTTCTTGTGTATATTATTGTCGTCGAGTTGTTCATTGATACCATGGTTTTAGGTACCGATACCATCAGTGGGAAAAATCATTCTATTCTGGAAGGAACATTCCAATAACCTCGGGGTATTGGAGGGGAATAATTTCCTTAAGAAAATAAGTGGTTTTAGTGGGATCGATTTTCTTTCTAGAGAAAAATATTTTGTCGAGTTCTTTTCTCTTTATTGGTTTTGAGGGTCTGCTTTGAAAATTTTGTTTAAACTTTGTTATTTCTTATCAATTTCTCCAAAGTTGTTGTTTTAAATATTTTGGTAATACATTTAACAACAATCTTAAGGAAACTATTATACTGTTGTTAGTGCTCTACTTTGTTGGAGAAAAAAAGAGAATGAGAATCAATTTATCCTATCATAAAAGAACTTTAGGATGAACATTACTAATTTAATATGCTTCTGGTTTGATTATTTGCAAGCTTTAATGCTTTAACTTATTGAGTGTGGCTGAGGAAGAAAAGAACAAATAAGTCTGGTGCAAATTCAAATGAATAGGTTTTCATCAATATTGAGATTTCACTTATGCAATTTGGCAGCGTAGCAAATGGTTCATACTTTGAGAAGTGTGAATTTCCATTTTAAAGATGTTCAAGGACATTTTTAATATTATTTTATGATCAAGTTTGGAGACTAAATATTGTGTAGTTTTCTACTCCGTGTGAAATTTGATTGTGTATGATTTTAAAAGACTAAAAGCTTCTAATTTTCTACTCCTTTGAATCGAAGAATATAAAAACATCACCAAATAAACTAGACTGTGCATTTAGTTTGAGAGAATATAAGACTTCATCAATTTATTTAACACTCTCTTTGAATGAATATTCCAATTCGAATAGTATAAAAACTTCGTCAAGAATGTTAAGGCCAAACGTTTTGAAGAATATAATAAGTTTATCATTAACTAAAGACATTGTTGTATTTTTATTCTGGAGATTAAGCCTCTTGATTTTCTACTCCGTCTGAATTTAAAACCGATTTGAAGTTTTAAAAACTTAATCAACATTAAAAGTCCATTTGGTCTACTATTTTAAGAATAGAAAAACTTCATCGTTAACTAGAAACAAATTGTATAAATATTCAGTCTTCATTGTTAATATTCTAAATACTAAATTCTCTATCTTATTGTGACAGAAACAATGGTGAAATAAAGTCAGTGATTTTGTGGCTGCAATGGGGGCCTCCACTACTAAAAAACTGCCAAAAAACGAAGAAAAAAAGTGACGAAAAAGCGACGTAGTCAATCTCGTCGCTTTTTAGCTCGACGCTTTTTCAAAAGCGACGGACTGCGTCGCTTATTTTTTTTAAAAAAAATATTTTTTTTTAATAATGAGACGCCGTCCGTCGCTTTTTTAATTTTAATTTTTAAAAAAATTTACAAAAAAGAGACGAAGTCCGTCGCTTTTCTTAATTTTTATTTTTTTTAGAATCTTGAAAAGCGACAGACAATGAGACACCGTCCGTCGCTTTTCTGAAAATAAATTTTTGAAAAATCTTGAAAAGCGACGGACAATGAGACGCCGTCCGTCGCTTTTCT
>JAJOOS010040011.1:0-13767 GCA_029582725.1 Solanum chiquidenum | reverse complement strand
TTGAAACTGCTCATGATATTTAGGTGCTTAACATCACCATCAAAGGAGAAACAACGGACACTAATGTTGGTTATGACAACAATCCTAGTGCAACATTTGAAAATTTTATATTAATCATGAACGGGAACAATATTATTATTGAGGTGATAATTGCTATTTTGTCGTCAGGATATTATCTTATCATGTTATTTCTTTTGTCTAAGTTATTAATATTGAGATTTGTAGTTCCAATTTATGTGGAACTAATAGAATTTCAAGAGACAACTAAATTTCAATATGTTTTTTAAATATATCAAGTTTTTAACTATTGTAGCTTATAAAAAAAAATTCGTAATTTTGAAATATATATAAAAAAAAAGGGAAAAAGGATAAATATACCCCCGAACTACCGTAAATGGTATGCAGATACACTGCGTCATACTTTTGGGACATTGGTGCCCCTATCATCTAAAAATTAGAACATATATGTCCTTCACTCTAACGGAAGACTAAATAAGGACACGTGGCGCACTATTATCCGTCGATCCGATATTTAATAAATATAAGGTATGTGGATAAGATTATGACACGTGTATGCCCGTTAGTGTAAATGGTATATATGTTCTACTTTTTGGACGAGGGGGGCACCAGTGTCCCAAAAGTATGACGGAGGATATCTGCATATCATTTACGATAGTTCGGGGATATATTTGTCTTTTTTCCAAAAAAAAAACTAAGATAAATAAGACCAAACTAACCCCCAAATTAGTTCTTCATTCCTTCTTGGGAAAATTGTATATAATAGCAAACTAATAATTCAAATTAAAGGCTATAAATATACTTTGATTTAATTGTACCATATAGCAAACTATTGTTATTTTCACCACTCTCATTGGTGGAATCTGGCTCGCCACTCTCGTTTGGTGGCAGTCTCGCTCGCCTCTCTCGCTTTTATACAAACAGAAATATATAAAATGTGTTTGTGTTTGTATAAAGCGAGAGGAAATTGTATATATACATATATTTTTGTTCCCTTCTCTCCCAGATCTCACTTGCCTCTCTCGCTTATACAAACAGAAACAAAATGTATAAATTGTGCTTCTGTTTGTATAAAGTGATAGAAAATTGTATATACACATGCAAATACATATATCTTCGTCCTATACACTTATAATTATACAATACAAATATTTTCTTGCCCAATTTTCTTTTGCCTTTCTCTCTTTCTCGTTTTATACATGCACAGATTATACAATTAATCGTTTGTAAACAACTGCTTTCTTTTGTATATGTATAGCGAATTATACAACTGCTTTCTTTGTATATGTATATCGAATTATATAACTGTTTTTTGTATATGTATAGCGAATTATACATATATATATTTGTTATGGAGCGCAATTATACAAACTTTGCTATAACATACAAATATAAATTTTGTGTTTGTTATATGTGAAAGTTGTTCTTCCTTCTTCTCCAATCTCAATGACAAAATAAGATCGACTTAGTGATTTGCCCGACTCAATTCTAATTCACACTCTCTATGATGTGTGAAAACACTAAAGATAGTAAAAAAGTAGTGAGAAGCAGTGTATTATCTAAGCGATGGCAGTTTCTTTGAATGTTTGTTCTAGTATCACTCGATTTCAATTTATGTGGCATTCTCTACGATTCTATAATGCAAGATTTGGTAAATTCTACGCATAGAGAGCTTCATTATTTTAGGTCTTTCAAGAAAATCAGAAAATTCAAGTTGTATATGTATTATGCTAGGCCGGAGGAGTTTATTAAAGATGTCCATATATGGATATATTTTGCAACTAAACTAGCAAACGTTGAAGATTTTGAATGTGAATTTGAATATGAATTTCCTTAGTTTGCATATAAGCATACTTCGTTGAGGAATTTGGATTTACGATCCTATACAGTAAGCCCTTTAGCTAATGTGAATTGGAGTGATATCGTTTCTCTTTCATTTAGTGAAACACATTTGACGAATGGTGTCATGAAAAAGATATTATCTGGTTGCCCTAACTTGGAGTGCTTGAAATTCTACAATTGTTATGGATTTCATCGTCTGGGAATCAACAATGTGAAGTCAAGAAAATTGGTCATAGAAAGGTTGTGCTAATATCGTCCAGTGAGAGGGCGCAACGTCGCGGTGACTCAATTTTGAAAGAGTTAAAAGAATTTTAAAAAGGGTAAAAGTTAAAAGGGAGTTGCCACCTAATTTTAAGAAAAATTAGGTAATCAATTAACTTGAAAGAAAGTCTACGAAATCAATTGATTCTAAGTAAGGGGTTTAAGTTATTTCGAAGGGAAAGGGTTAGGCATCTTTCGAAATCCACAAATGTGAGTCCCGATTGAATCCATTTTTTTCAAATTGAGGAAGAGAATAAAATAATATAAAAGTATAATAAACATGCAATATACACAAGTAATATAATAAAAAAATAATATAGAAATCGACATAAATTTGCCTATCGTCAATAGTATACAATAATGAATAAGAGTATAATTCGAACCTAATTCGAATAGCTTCAACGGGAAGCACATCTGGGTACCTGTAAAGACACTTAATAAAAGTGTTACTAATAAATTAACATGAATAAAAATAAATGAATCAAAGAATAACTTAAAAATAAAAAGTCGTCTTATTAACATGGAAGACCTTGAAAATCGACAATAATTTCTTCATCGATCAATTTTAATTATTTTTCCAAGCATCAAATTGTATAAAACTAATAAGAGATAATAGGAAATAATAACAGCAGCCTAACAACAACAATTATATGCGGCTAACAAGAACAGTATAATATAGTATGCAACATTTAAATAATATCAACACAACAAAAGGAGTAATACAATAAAAATAATCAAATGATAATGATTGGAAACGTAACTTGTTGAAAATCTTAAAAATAAAATAAAATGCACGTAATAAATCCCAATAATAACTTAAGAGAAGTCATATGCAAACAAATTAAAGAAGCAAAAATTGCCTAAGTAAAAACAAACCAAGATAAAATACAATAGCGATGAAGTTAACAGAAAATACTACAATGCAATAAAATAAAATCAACTCTTACTTTACAAGAAACATAATAAGCTTAGAGAACTCTAATTTTCTGGAACATGATAATAACAATATACAAATCAATTTCAACAATTACAGTGAATAAATAATAAGTAGCAAAGAGAACAAAATATCAACAATATAAAAAAATGAAAGTAATAAGTCAAATCAGTAGCATCCATCGGAGAAGACATAATATCGCTGGAAAACAACAATGACCGTAGTTTGAACCCCTCCGGCCAGATCTAAACAACAGAGAACAAATAATGGTGTATTGAAGCTTGTAAAAAGAGATGGTAACAATGGTGTTTGGTAACATCAGCTTCCTTCGCCGGAGCTTGGAGTTTCGCGGCTGTTTTGATAGTGGTGGAGGTCTGGTTCGTTTTGGGTTATGGAACGGAGGACGAAAAGGAAGTGGGTCTGGCTTTCGATCGGAGAAAATAGAGTTTGCTGGTTGTGCGAGCTTGTCGGAGAAGAGAGAGAGAGAGCGGTGAGGGTGTGAGCTGGTTTGAAAAAAGGTCTGGTTCGATGGTCAGTGAGGTAGAAAGGGTTGTTTTCCGGTGGTGTTCTTCGCCGGAACAGTGGGGAAGAGAAGTAGTTGTTGATGTTGGAGAAGGAAGAGAAGAATGGAGGTGGGTCTGGGTTGTTTTCTGGTTGGGTTGATGGAGCTGTTGTGGCGGTGAGCTGCTGGAAAAAAAGAGAAAAACAAAGAGGTTTTGGCGGTTGTTTGCCTGAACAAGAGAGCGGGGCAGTGTTTGGATGGTTGTTTGGCGTAGTGGAGTTCGCCGGAAAATCAAAATAAGGGCAGTGGGAACGAGCTGGTTTCGCCGGAGGAAAGGGTGAAGCTCGCTGAAGACAGTGAAAGGGTTTAAGGTCTGATGGTCTGGATTGTTAGCAACGGGAAAGAGGGAAATGGGGATTTAGGAGGAGACTTGGTGGTGGAAGCTCACTACTCTGGTGCTTTGTTCATTGGAAAAGGGATAGGGGTGGTGGTGGACTGGTTGAGCTCCGGTGAGCTCACCGGAAAATAAATAATGAAAACCCTTTTTTTTTGTCAAAATAAACAATCTGAAAATTCTTATTCCTAAAAAAAAAGTCCACCCACTTTCACCTAATAGGCAAACTATTCTTTATATAGGGAGTTGAAAAATACAATATCACTATTTTAAAACGGTGGACCAAAATTACCGGTCAATAAAATATCTGTGTATAAAATATTATCTATATCAGATTAAATTTTTGGATTGTGCAAAATATCAAAATGAATATTAACAAATGTAACAGATAAAAATGAATATTAAAAAATGTAACGAACGTAACCAATGACATGTAAAAAATACAATTTAACAGAAATAATGATTTTATAAAAAATGAACAAATATTTGAACGTATTCAACCGGTTGTGACAAAATAATATAAATAGAATTAACCGATAAAAATCCTAATATTTTCAGAATAAGGATAATTATCAAAAAATTGCATTAAAATGGCAAAACATGTATTTTGAACTATTTAAAAAATAAAATACTTAAAAAGTATAAACTTTAAAAATATCAGACCAAAATTTGGTGTCAACACCCATAAATTCAAGATTTGAAAATTCTGGGGTCGTGCGAAGGGATACGCTTGAGAAATGTGGATTCACTTGTCACTGCAGTCCTTAATTTTAAATTTGATTTTAGTAGTGATTCCGAAGAGGAAGAGGAAGACCCATTGCAGAGGAAGAGGAAGAGGAAGACCCATTGCAGAGGAAGATGAAGGAGTCTACTTGTTTGAAGGAACTTTTTCACAGCATTGCCCATATCGAGAAGCTTGAATTAGGTCCCTTGTGCATCCAGGTTTATTCATACTCTTCACTATCCAAAATTCAGAATATTTATTTTTGAATTAGATCCCTGGTGCATTATTTCCTTGTTTTGACATACTCTGGTTTCTCTACGTGGTTTATAAGTACCAGTCCGTACTGGAATTGGAAGGGTAGCAGCCTCCGCCATCAAGCTGAAGATTCTTACAACTTAGCACAGCCTTGTGGCAATTAGATTTCCCTAGAATTTACAGTTTTCTACAGAGTTCATCGGATCTTAAGACTTTAGTCATTGACGGATACCAAGAATCAAGTGTAAGTTCCCTTTGGACCTTTACTCTTGTTACTTCATCTTATCAAATATCAAACAACTGTTAGTGGAAGAAGACGACAATATATATCCACATATTTCTGATAGGAGTACACTAGGAAAAGACTCACAAATTAAAACTTAATGAAAAGTCACCTTCGTGATATACTTCATAGTCCATAGATAATGAAAAGTTTATGATTTCTCTTTGTTAAATCTATTGCAGCTTATTATTCCTTTTTCTTGTAACATATTCAAAAGATCTTTTTGTTCTCTCGATTTATTTTCCTTCATAAAACAATTCAGATTGTGTTGCTTTGGTTCATGTTGTCACTATCAAAATACTCTATGAGTAAACTTTTTGTAGTTGTTGGAAAAAGATGTTTAACAAGTAATAGTACTCACCTTCGTGCGAGGGATGAATGATCAGATGCTTTGAACATCTCCACATTGTAATAAGCACTGAGATGTTCCTTGAATTTGAAAATTCATCACCTTTTTTATTTTATCCGCAATCAACTCCTTGGCTTCCTGCTTCTATCTAAGATAGGTTAATATAGCAGATTTCTTTCCTACAGGCCCAGCTGTTATGTTACATAAATAAGGATGAACAGATCAAGAGGTTTGAGACACATAATTTTAGTGGCTCATTTCTACATCTGAAGACCATCAAGATCCTTGACTTTTTTGGGTCCATGCTGCCATTTGTAAAATATTTGCTCAAGCATGCAAGTGTACTAGAAAAATCTTCATTGTTGCCAGAAGCAAAAGGAGTGATGAGTCTCTGGATGTAAAAATGGTATGGGAGCTCCTGCGCTTTCCAAGATCCTCTCCGCGAGCTTTAGTTATCTTTTCTTATAGATAACCTTTGGCCACTATTGTTTGTATTAATCGCAACATACTTAACATCTGTGACTTTATGTTTGAACTGATAGACAAGTATCACGAATTTAGAGTCTTACTAATGTTCCGTGCGGCACTTGACAACTTACTCACGAATCTTTCACGATCTTGTAAGCTCAAGTAAGCTATTTGAAGCTAGACAGCTAAGAGAATGCAAAGAAAGACTTAGAAAGATTTGGAAGAAGGCTTTATATTGCTTGGAAGATTGCTTACAAGTTGTTGGATTGGTTGCTTCAAGCTTGGATGCCTTACAAATGAATGACCCATCTATTTATACTGCAACCTAGAGGCTAAAGTGCAAATAAAAATTACTTTACAAGTCCCTCTAATAATTTACATTTTGGTCCCTTTCTAAATTTCTCTACTAATTCTAGGAAATTCTAAAACTTTCCAAGAAAATATCTAAGATATTCTAGAGTCTTCCTAGAAAAGACCTAGGGATTTCTAAAGCCTTCTTAGAAATATCCAAGGGCTTCTAGAGCTCTCAATAAACCTCTCCACAACTCTAGACTCTTCCGCCCCTATTCGAATGCAAAATTTGACTGTGAAGTGGCGGGACGTGACACAAGGCTTGGATTGCACTTGTATGTATCCAAGGAGTTATTAGTAGTTCTCTTGTCCAAGTAAACAATGTGTTCATTCTCTAATCATCATGTAAGAAAGCTTGTTCTACTGCATTATTGATCCCCACGTTATTAATCTTTGTACCAAAATGACCTTGTGATTTCAGTTCATATTGTTGTATCCTGATTCCTGATCATGCTTTTATACTGAAAATTTAAGTTTTGAGAATCATTTCTCCAAAATAGTACTTGAAGATTGATTACTTGTGCAAGGACTTGTTTCTTTGGCCTATGCTATTCTAATTGGTGGAAAAGAAACTTTAAATATTAAATTCTACTTTTCTAACTACATTTTATACTGCCTATTTTTTGACAAAGCATTTCGATAGTCCTGCTAAGTTGAGTCAACTATATGAATCTTTAGTAAACCTTACATATTTATTACTCCATTTAATTAACATAATATCCTTTGATGACTCCTCCTCAAGTAAGAGACTCATAATTTGGATTGTACTCAGGAGCAACCCACTCTTTCTCCTAGGGACTATAACGATACATGAAGTTCTTATAAAACCTCCATTCACAAGGCATTGAATGACTAACACACTCATGATTTGATTGTGCAGATTTACAGTCTCAAATATCAGTCACAGGGGCTCAATAAATAAATTACTTACGATTTTAACTTATATACACTAACAGTATGGTTGGTAACAAGCAATTCTTCATGCCTCGTGAAAAAGTTCAAGATGCATTTCAAGAATTTGCAACCAAATTTCAATAAACACATTGTTATACTTACACATGAACTATTACAACTCCTTAACTACTAACAAGTGCGTGTGTGCGTGCTAACCTTGTCTCTATCAGCTAGAAACAAGTTTCAAACATGAGAAAATACAACTGAAACGTGCAGAGAAGATCTTGGAAAACTCAAGAACTCCTGTTTCATTTTAACAAAATTCTGACACAAACCATTCCCTCCTAATCTGACAACAATGGTGAACTTTTCTAGCACCGTTGCAATCTTGAGCAAATGTTTTTTCAATGGAAGTATATACTTATTTTCACTTGGTGCTCCACGAAAGTAAATGATCTTGATGGTCTTCAGATGTCGTAATGAGCAGTCAAAATTATGTGTCTCAAACCTTCTACTCTGTTCATCCTCATCAACAAACCTTGCCACCAGGTCCTGCAGGAAAGGATCCACTAAGATTAGACGGTCATTCTCTCCTTAGATGGAAGTAGAAAGCCAAGGGAGTTGATTGGATAAAATAAAAAGGTGATAAAAAATTTATTCAAGGAACAAAGTCAAGTGCTTAGCGAATGTTTCAAAATGGTACGTGCTTACAACAACAAAATGCTTCAAAGCTTTCATCAAAGTTGGTCTGTTATCTCCTCGCATAAACATCTTTTACATACAACTAGCAAAGAGAAGTTGATTGTAGAATTAATTGGCTTACTCATTTAATCACTTTTGTCAGTGACAACATGAATTTTTTGTCAAAGCAACTCAAGTTGGACTGTTTTTTCGAGATAAATTGAGAGAACAATCATCTAAACGTCTTGCAAAAAAAAAGAAGGGGTGGGTGATGGTGGGGGGAATAATAAGCATGTTGATTCAACAAAGATAAACTAGCAACCTTCAAGATTAAAAGTGTATTCTGAAATCCTTGGAAAGCATGATTCAAATTAAATTTCCAGAATCTAAACTACGCATTCTGGGAGCAACATCTGTAAACACATTGAGAAATATTCACCTGGATGGACAAGCACTATTGTAGAATCATCCAAACCTTATCTAGAATGGGTAAAACTAAATACGGATGGAAGTTGAAGACCAGGACAATGTAGACCAGGTAGCATAGTATTAGTAAGGAATTCTTCCGGTGATATCATGACATATGCAATCCCACTAGACCATGGAACAAACAACACTGCTTATGCTTTTGCACTTTCCTATGGACTTAAATGATGTCTTGACATGGTATTAGAAATATTTGGGTGGAAGCTGACTCTTTACTTACTGTGAATACTGTCAAGGGAGTATCCAGAGAAGCCAATGGTGTGGCTGATTCTTTAGCTGGATATACTCACCTATTGGACGTAGAGAATAAAATCTCCATCTTTAAGTCACTATCAAGAGAAGGTACTTCAAAATAAATAAAGCCCAAAGCTAACCTCAAATCAGGTAACAAGATGAACTTCCCGATTAGATCTTTTGTGAGCACATATGTTACTTGAGGATACTCCTCACTTTTTCTACTTTTTTGTTCTTATGGGAACAATGCACAGGGGAGCGAGTTTCCACAAGTTAGAAGCTATTGTTGTATAGCTCATCAAGTACTTAGGCTAGTTATGTTTCACATTGTAGATAGGAGTTGTCCTTCTATACAGAAGCACTCTTTTTGCATGCACATTAAGTTTTATCTCCGACACCATGAGGTAACACTAGGTGATATCTTCCCATTTTCCTAACCCTTGAACAGAGCTACCAGGTACTTGTGCTAGGGGGAGGTAGCACATATCCGATGGAATAGTAAAGGTGCGCCTAAGCTGGCCCTAACACCACTGTCATTAAAAAACGGTTATATTCTACAATCTTCAAAGATCGGAATTTTCTCAACCTTTCTCTTTTCTTGACGATTGAACCGGTTCAAGTCTTACTTTTTTTGAAGAGGTAAGGAAGTCAAGTCCTCCTCTTTATACTGTCTTACCATTATCTTTGAATATACCACTAAGATGGTTTGAAGTTTTTTTTAAAGTTCTATGAGTTTTTTTACTAATGTACTTGAGAACAGAAGTATATTGATATACAGAGTCTTTTTGTCCAATGATAATTGTTTGATATAGATAACATGAAGTATAACAAAAAGAAAAAGGTCCAGAGGAAACTTACTCCTGTTCCATACCAGTTAATGACCAATTTCTCAAGATCCAACGAACTTTGTAAAAAGCTGCAAATTCCAAGGAAGTCCACTGATTCAAAGCTTGCACTAAGTTTTAAGAATTTCCGCCCTGATGGTGGAGACTGCCAACCTTTCCACTCCAGTATGGACAGATGCTTATAAACCAAAAACAGATGAACAAAAATATGTCAAAACAGGGAAATGTAACATACTTAACAAATGACATGAAAATTATCAAACAATTCGTAAAAATGGCTTGGACTGCATTTTGCCACATCAAAGTGTTCAAAGGTTGATTTGAAAACCCAAAGATGGACTTTTGAACACTTTGAAAAACCCATTCATATGACTTAAAAGAGTATGATCAATGTAGGACTATCCAAATTTTTACTAGTTGTTTTGTCAATTGCAAACACTTTACTCTCACAGTTCATCTTCCAAAATTTTGTTCAAAAGGTTTCATTTTGATCACCTTCCATTGTCCAACCGAATTGGCTATGAAAATGTAAATTTTTTAGTACTTATCAACTTAGTTATCCCAAGTAGTGGCACTTCTAATGATACTAAACTGATAAAATCCAACAACAACAAATAAAAAGTACCAAAATGAAAATAAAAAATAAATTCCAAATTTTGGATGGTGAAAAGTATGAATAAACCTGGATGCACCAGGTACCCAATTCAAGATTCTCGACATGGGCAACACCATGAAGAAGTTCCTTCAAGTAGCCACACTCCTTCTCCAAGCTCTGTTGTTCTTCATTGTAAAAATCCTCCAAGGTGTATTCTTCATCGTCATGATCAATATATAGAAAGAAGACTGCTTCGATGACAATAGTAGCAAGTGAAGCCACATTTCTTTGCTGGATGCGTATCTCATCACAATACCCTAAAAGTTGCAACTTTTGAATATGTGGAGCAAATATTTCTAACCAAGGACCATTTTTGTTACCTCGGTAACCTTCTATGGTCACTTCTCTCAGCTTCACATTGTTAATTTCCAAACAATTGATCCCATAAAATGTCTTTAGTTCCAAGCACTCCAAATTATGGCAACCAGCTAATATCTTTTTCATAGAACCATGTGTCAATTTCACATCCTCAAGTGAAAGAGAAATCAAATTACTCCAATTAACAGTACCAAAAGGGTTCAATTGACATCTACTTAAAACCAAATTCCTCAACAAGGTATTCTTATATGCAAACTGCAGAAACGTATATTCTTCTGACTCTTCAAAATTGTAAAATGCAAGAGTAAAACATTCAACATTAGCATCGTTAATTGCGAAATGTACACATAAATCAACATCTTTAAGAAGATTCTTCAGGTACCCAAATAAAATAACCCTGAATGTTGAGATTTTTTCGAAATACCTCCAGTAATAAAGGTCTCTATCAGTGGAAGCTAAATAACGATTTTCGCGTCGGCCGGATAACTGGATTTCTAGTGATACTGGAACGGATTTCCAAAGATAGTGCCATTTCGAAGATAATAAGCTGGTTCGCACAACTTGTTTACTGTCCGGTAACTTAGAGAGGATGAGAAGGAGAATCGAATCAGGCAAATCACTGAGCCGATCTCCAATCGCCGTGATGTTCCTCTGCATTTCCATGGAGTACAGTTGAGAAGGAACAATTCCTCGTAGGGTTTTTCTCAACTCATCTTTAGCTCATAAAATTAAACACCCTCCAAATGAAAATTGAGAGGGATGTTTGTGCACCAAGAGCGTTTTGGTCTTTTTTTTCTGTGATTTCTTCGTTTTAATTTGTTTATCTTTGTCTTTTCATATTTGAAAATTATTATAAATCACGACAATTAATAACTTAATATATTTAAAAGGCCTATAAATTTGAATTAAATTCAGTAGTGTGTAACTTGATGTCGTTATATATACACATAACATAAATCGAATAATATGTAACTTTATGAGTATATGTTATGATAAAACGATTATACCATACCGGACATTGCTCGCTTACCAAATCAATCATTTGATGATTTGAATAGTCTCCAAGAAATCAGGAGGAAGCAAAGTTATTTACAAAGTTTTTGAATGTGCGTGTAAGATCTCAACTTTTTCACCTATTTTTCTAAGATCTCACACCAAATATTCTACTTTTCTAATCACATTTATACTATATTTTTTGACAAAGCATTCCGATAGTCCTACTAAGTTGCAGGGGCGTAGGCACATGTATGGGAGGGTGTCCAATTGGACACGCTTCATCGGAAAAAAATATCGCATATACAAGTAAAATGATACACGAAGTGATTAAATAACATATTTTGGACACCCTTGACATAATAGATTGTTATAACCTAGTGGTTTAATATGTCTTGAATATGTATTTAGACATCTTTAATGAGTTATTGCTCGCATGTTCAAATCTCACTTTCAACAATTTTTTTGCCTTTTTAAAAAGAGTTTTTGTTGTTTAATTTTTGGACCCTCTTCGTGAAATTATTGGCTCGGCCACTGCTAAGTTGAGTCACTTGTCTGAATCTTTAGTAAACCTTAAATATTTATCATTCCATTTAATTAACATAATATCCTTTGATGACTCCTCCTCTAGTGAGAAACTCATAATTTGGATTGTACTCACGAGCAACCCACTATTTCTCCTTGGGACTGTAGCGATACGTGAAGTTCTCATCAAACCTCCATTCACAAGGTATTGAATGACTAACACACTCGTAGCTGGTTTTAAATGCCACAATGTCCCATGTTTGTGGAGCAATTGAACATTGTTGAAGTGAAGATGAATTTTCTGATTTTGACAGTGATGTTGAAACTGCTCTTGGTACTTAGGTGCTTAACATCACCATCTTCATCGAGGAGAAACAACGGACGCTAAGATAATTTGTATGATTGTTGGTTATGACAACAATTTTCTCATGTGGTAATCCCGCTACAACATTTGAGACATTTTTATTGATCATGAACACGAACAATATTGTTGTTGAGGTAACCGTTGCTATAATTTTAATTTCTTCCATGGTGTATCTTACTTCTCTTTCTCTTTCTTCTCCAACTATCTTTCTGAAAAATCAAAATGTAAAAGAAGGGTTAGGAGAAGTTATTAAAGAAAATCACACTTTTTACAGGTATTTAATAATTCTCTTAAATTATATAGAGATAACATATAACACTTTTCATTTCCAGATATTAGTATAACTTGATTTAAATTCTTTAATTAACATATGATTCATTACATTTTTATTTTAAATTAACAATAAAAACACAATTATTTTCGTCCTTTTAACGTATAAAATATGTTATTAGATTTAGATTTTACAACTATATTACCATTAAGGCTGACAATTGGACAGGATTTTTTTCGGTTCGGTACCGGTTGAATCGGTAAGGAACCAGTCTTATAGGTACCGGAACCCGATTTTTTATCCGGTTGATCCGGTTCGGTAAGAACCGGTTCCGGTCTGGTTCCTGTCCGGTTGATCCGGTTCAACGGCCAATTCCAATACTTTTTTTTTTTTTTTTAAAGTTGAACGTTATATAGCCGTTGGGCCCTTTTAGCCGTTGGGTTGGGGTTCAAAACAGCCCCCACCCCTCTCTAACCCCTTAACACTATAAATATACCCATATTTTTTTATTTAAATCACAAATTCACAAACTATTTCATTAACATCTTATAAAATCTCTTAATTTTCAATCTCTCCTAAATTCATAATTATTATTTTGTGATATTGACTTGGAGTTCGGATTTCGGAGATTTATTTGAAGTAAATCGGAAGCTTCAATTGGCATCTCTCAATTTCGCCTTTGGTTATACGTCTACTTTTACGTAAACGTTCGGTACATTCGTTCCAACTTTAATTTTTTATTTGTTTATTAATTAAGTTATTTTATTTTACTTTGTTATATTATCTTGTTTGTTTTTCATAATATTTAATTATTTTAAACTTGAACATGAATTTGGAAAGAAATAGTAATAAAAGACCAATGTTGGAAAGAAAAAATAATAGGGGAGGAGGAGGAAGTAGTTCTAGTTCTAAAAATTTGGCACCTAGATTTAGAATTAATACTAATGATTATACTCATGTTGATGAAACTTCTTTTACACGAAACTCACGACCTATTGAATTTAATTCCGAAAATATAGTAAATCATGAGACTTTAAATAGATGTTTTACTAATTTTGAGGAAGAATTAGATGAGGAAGTAGAAATAAATGACGAAGATGATGAGACCCCTACTCCTACT
>JAJOOS010040010.1:0-13933 GCA_029582725.1 Solanum chiquidenum | reverse complement strand
TTACGGAAGTCGGTATTATTTAATTGAGAGAAAATAAAATATTATTATTTATTTATTTATTTAATACTGACATCAAGAGGTCGGTTTTCATTTTTTCCGGGAAAAATTCCGACCTCCAGAGGTCGGAATTTGGTTTTCCTGCTTTATTTTGCATAAAAACCGACTAGTTGTAAATACCGACCTCCGGAGGTCGGAAATTACCGACCTCCATTTGAGGTCGGAAATTTTTAGGTCGGTATTCACTGTTTTTTTAGTAGTGTATTTTTTATGTCACGTCTAGAGTGTACAATATCAAACTTTACCTTAACAACTAAGCACCATTATTGTGCTTTGATAATTTGGTTATAGTTCTATCATTTATTTGAAGAGGTATGCCAATAGTCTCATATATTATAATTTATCTAAATCAAAAGATAACCAAAAAAATATGATCAAAATTTATGAATTTATTTCATTTTAGACCAAGACTTAACTCCAACAAAATCATGCATAGAACCTATAATTGAGCGGCCAACCAAATTTAAAACTCATTTATGATCCAGTTCAATAGATAACTTAGTATTTAAGTGATATTACATTTATTAATATTAAGAAATCAAAATTTTGATTAGTAACATATCCTTCCGTCAAAATATATGTTACACATTTTTTAAATTAGTCCCAAGAAGAATGGCACATATACATATTAGTTATAATTTAACTTTAAGCTTTTATTCGATCACTAATAAAATGTCTTACTACACATTTCTTTATGACTTATTTTAACCATAAATTTCAAAAGTCTTCTTTCTTAAACCCCTTATTTAGTCAAACACAATCACTAAATTGAGACAAAGAAAGTAATATTTTAGGGCATATAAAAAAGAAATTGATGATCAACATTGCAACTTAAACTACGTTCATATAATTGTAACGTTGGTGTATCGGGATTTTACCTTTCTTTTGATTATTTTTAACAAAGGATTATACAGTTCTTGAGTATGTTTTTAGGTGATATGATGGTATTTTGTGTTTATATGCAAGAAAATAGATTGTGGATGAAAATATTGAAGTTTGAGCCAAAAATGGCCAAGTAGTGATCCATGAAAGAATATAACAGATCGTGGTATCAAACCACGAGTCGTCTTATCACTCCTGATAAAGAATCTACAATGGAAAAAATTATTTATAGAATGACAACTCGTATGGTGGCTCATAAAACCAATGTTCAAACGTGAATCAAATTGTTAGAAGGATTTCACAAATAAGGTATTGTAACTTCGAGTCTATGGGACATTTTACGGGTTGTGGAACTATTCTACAGACCGTCCAATACATGAATTTTTAGACTCTCAAAACTATAGGTCTAGGTAATGACTCGTGGATTGACTCGTGGCTGCATGCAAATATTTGACCTAAAGATGAAGAATACAATTGTCTCCCCTTATTTTATCGATTGTCGATCAGAATGAAAGTCCATGATGTCGCAACATAAGTTTTTCTATTTTGTTTAGGATATGATTGATACCTATAAATAACTATTTCAATTTATCTTTTTAAATGTGCTATACTAATGCTGGTTGAGAATCACTGCCTCTTATTTTCATTAGAACAATATTTGATTGACAAAGTGACTTGATATTTTATTTTGTAATACGAGTTTCATTTTCTTTACCAGTTTTCATAAGATAATAATGAATAATATTAATTTATCATTGATTGTTGTTCACAAGATCATGAGCAACTGAATTTCATAACTACGATTGTAGAAACCATGATGAATTAACAAAATATAATAATGATTCTAAACAGTTATTGTGCATGTATTTTCAATCCTTTCGTATTATTTATTTTTAAACAATTGTAATATTAAAACTCTCCACAAATCTTGACTTGCTTAATAATAGAAGTATAAATTACAAAAATGGGTTAACAACAATTATTTTAAATTTCTAATCCTCGTCTTATGACTTGAGCTTTTACGAGAAAAGTCAATATGAAACAAATGACGAGGGTTATTATTCAAACATTTATAGATTTAAAGGCGCTAGATGGAGTGGTATTCTTCTAATTAGGTCAAATAAACGTTAGATAAATCATAGTTGTCAATTTTGTATGAATAACACCGAAATAGATCATTATCTAAATAGCCCTACTATCGTTATGAAATCATGAGGAACCTAATCCTAGTCTTTTCTCACGTTTTATAGAAATAAATACTTGCAAATACTAGTTTAAATTCTAAACTTAAAATGACTATGTTTCATATTAAAAATCTCCTTCAGAATAACGATTATTGGTTGAACCATCACCATTTATTTATTTCTCATATTATTCCCTATGCGATGTGAACCTAACTATATTAGATTTTATATTTGATAATGATCATTTATATCTTGTTGGAGTTGTAATTTTTGAGGAACTATTTATCCATGAACCGACTGATTAAACCAAACTTTATCGTGCTGCGACATTAAATCAAGAGCTACTCGAAAGATATCCTGAGATTTAGAATAGATTAGGATATAAAAATAGAAATACAAAAATATGAGTCATGCCACGACTTAAAATAAGGCGGTTTGTGGGAGGTAAACCACCTTACTAATGGCTAAAATGAGTGTTCTTACAAGTTTTGAGAAAGTATGGATAAAAGGAATCACATATGGAAACAAAATGTATTTAAAACGGGAAAAAAATCAAGTATATACTAGCATCCCATTGTGTATCCCATGTCCTTGCACAAAGGCTTGTGTCGCAAATGTCTCTAAACTAAAGTTTTAAGACAAAAAAAATAGGGGAGGCTCGTAATTAGGGTTGCAGCGCGTACTCACAGGGTTTACAATGGACCTTGCGTTGTGCCCCTCATTGTCCAGAAAAAAATTTCACTTAAAATTTTGGGTCAACCCAATCTAAAGCCCTTATTTTATAACTCCAACTATTCTACATTTTTACACCTCCCTTGCGCCGCACTCCACTAATTTCTCTCAAGAGATTTTCAAAGCATGTTCCAATTCCTTCAAATCATCTCCAATCTATTACAAAAGGCTTCAATGAATGATTTTATTGAATTATGCTAAGGATTCTTTAATTTAAAGGGTTTTTTTTTTTGCAATTACCCTTACTTTTTATCCTAGTCCTTTGATCTTCTTTCAAATTTGCATTCGACATGCATTATTTATTAAAAATTTGCGTTTTTGGTTAAAAACATTGATAAGCATTGAAAACCAAAGCGGGGATAGGAAAGGATGAAGCTAGGGTAACAACGAGCTTAAATTGTGAACTACTTGATTATCTTATAAGGTTGATATATATTACTACAATATCATTGACAATGGTTACTAGTGAATACATGCAAACAGTTAGGGAACTCTGAGTACCTAACTAATTATAAACCTAACACCATGCTAGCAAACTAAGTGTGTGGTAACCATTTTCAATTTCACTTTGCTAACTATCAAAACTTAATTCTAACAAGTTATTTGTTGTTTTAACTTCACAATCACCATGTCATCACATCAAGCAACAATCAAAATTAATACTAACACTAAAAGGTCCCGACATGTACAAACCTTGCAATTGAACACTCCATCATTTGCCCCTCACACTCCAACACCTCAATTTGACATAAGTTGGTTTGCAAAACAAGAAGGACAAAAGTGGTACCGTACAATGAGGATAATTACCTCTCATATGAGAGAGTAGACACGGAAAACCTTGCAACTGAATTCACCCGTACTTTTGAAAGGGTACATGACCTTGGTCTTGATTTTATTTTCAAAGACTGGGGGTGAAACCTCGACTTAGTGAGGGGAATATACGCAAATTGGAACCTGTGAATGCAACAATATGGTGAATGACCAAGGCCATATAGTGGATTTTACAACCACATACTTTAACGAGTATCTGCATAGTCTAGCAGTTGACTCATGGCCTTTGAAAGGATTGAGCAAAACGCTACCATATCGGGAGATTCACCACACTTTAAGCGGGACACAATGAGGTGCTAGATGGATCCAACACCAGTTAACAGGGGGGCACCAGACCTTTCCCTACACACACTTGAATAGAGAGGCCATAGTTTGGCATCATATTATGTGAAATTGCTTGATTTCAAGAAAGCACGTGACACATATCTCTAGGGATAAAGTAATTATTATGTTTACTTTGATGACATGTAGGGAGTTTGATTCAAGATCGATGATGAAGGTTGCCATGAGGAGATTTATGCTCTACAAAGGCCAGAGCTTTAGTTTTGAGAACTTGTTGACTGAATTCCCAAGAAGTTGGAATGTTCTAAATGAGGAAGCTGATGAAAACCTTGTAGCACTAAGGGGTCAATGTGATGACATCCAAGAAACCTGATACTCAGCATGGTCCATAACTATCCATTGATGAGCGCAATGCTTGCACAGACAGCTTCTAGAGCCACATGTATGGTTTGTCATGCTTCAATTGAGATATGGAGGACGCCATTTATCACGACTCAAAGTATATCCTAGATGTGACATGGTGAATAGGACCCCGAGAGGCCCTAGACAAAACACTTGACATAAGTAGGCTGTAATGAAATATAATAAAAGAGAGATAACCAATATAAGTCTTCAAATTTACAAATGACATAAGGGAAACCATCATAGTACATAGGCGAATAAGTGTAATACTATCTATGTCTGACAATACCTATACTATGCATAATGTGACTAAGACAAACTCCTAAGTTATGAACAATATCTGGAACTGAAAAGACATCGAAAGTAATAAAATGATAGTGGCCATGCCCTCGAACTATGAGGACTCACCAATCCAAGTAATCAACAGTTGAGCAATCCTAATCTAGCCACGACCGGGAGAAGGTGCATTCGATCCTATATTTTGAAATAATATAGGCACAAATATGCAGCAGTACAATGAATATACTGAATATGGGGAAATGTGCATAAACATAAATATGATAAGATAGTGAATTTAAAACATGATATGCATGACCAAGTAAAACGTAGTAAAGCCTTTCAAAGCAAAATCATAAAGCATGTACAAGGTCAATGCATCATTGAAAATCATAAGATAAAAAAGATTTGAAGAAAATCATAGTTCATTTATGGGATATATACCTTTAACTGACAATAGACCATGTGATCTGTAACATGAAATCTGATGTAACCCATACACTGAAAAGAGAGTGTCCCATTTCCCAAGGTTTGGAAACCGTACATTCTTGTAGCTTAGGTGGATTCACTAGCTAAGACCATTTAAGAAAATCATATGGGCCACATAGTTATGGGGCAAAAAGATTGTTTCTAGAGATCTAACCTCTATTACGGGAAGGCCTCTATCTCAAAATCCTCTCGGTGTTAAGTGAAATTCCAACGGAATAGACAAAGTCATAATCATATATAAATACTTGGAAAGGCAATAATCAAAGACTACTGATCCAATCATAAGTTCATATTATAGAATAACTCCTTTAAAAACTATGATTCCTTTCAAATGTGAGAAAAAATTTCAAAAATCATTGACATTTTATCTTAAAATCATACTTTAGCCATAAATCATCAATTCCATAAAACATGCATAAATCCATAATCAAAACTCATAAGTTCATAATCATCTTGAAATAATAATGCATGTGCTCATATGAAATCAATTGGAAATCATAAAATTTGAATCAAATCATGCATAATAAGATAAAATAATAACAATTGAATTATAATAAATTGAACTCCTGGAGAGTCGCATGAAATCCTAAGAGAATTGAGTGAAATTATATTAAAGATTGAAATTCTTTTGGAACCCAATGGTGAAAGGGATCCATTGGTGAATTTCAACATACCTTGGTGATCAAAGCCCTAGACGAGTGCTAGAAGATAAGACCTTGAAATCCTAGATTTGCCTTGAGATCTCTTGAGAGAATTTGAGAGGATGAATTTGGAGGGAATTTGGGGTTTTAAGTGAATGGGTAGACTTAGGAGTACAAAATCAGTTATAGGGGTTAGTTATAGGGTCAAAACGACATAATATAAGTGTTAAAAGGGTATGAATAGACCCAAATAACCTTGATTTAAAATTGGCAAATGACTCTAATAGTTTCGGCCTACGGTCCGTAAGAATTTCTACAGACCGTTCTGGTCAGTCGTAGGGTCAAGTACTGGAGACCAAAATCCTAGACAACTCCTACGAGATCTCCCTACGGGTCGTCTAATCTTCTATGGATCATAGATCCAACTCGTAGAACCCATATATCCAAAAATCCTCCAAGTCCAATCATTTTCCACGAAAGCCTTTCTACGACCCGTAAAATTCTTAAAACCCATAGGTATATCCCAAGTCCATAAATTTACGAAGTCTGGAAACATTCATATTGGCACTTCCTACGGCCCATGGAGGTTGTTATAGCTCATTTTGTCCATTCGTAGACCCTTCATAGGGGTTAATTGAGTAGGTAAAGACTAAAACACCATTGAACCTACTGGAAGACCCTACGACCTTGACCTACGGTATGTAGGAGTTTCTATGGACTGTACTGGTCAGTCAAAGAACACTTACCGGGACTCAACATTTCTGATCAGTTTCACGAGACCTTTCTATTGCCCGTTACACGTTCTACAACTTGTAAACCCAAATTCGTAGAACCCATGTTTCCCAAAAAAATTATCTAAGTCCAAAACCCTTACCACGATTTGCCTTCTATGGACCGTAGGAGCTCCTACGACCCGTCCTGTTCATCCGTAGATCATCATCAAAGACTTGACATTTTTCAAAATTTAACTCAAGTTCCATGAAAATATTCCTACGACTCGTAGAGCTTTCTACGAACCGTAGATAGGTTTTGTGGGAACTACACTCGTGCACTTTTATGAGACTTTTTCCAGTCCAATTCAACTTTTCAATTTTCGAGGTATTACAAAAGATTTTCTTTCTTTCCAAATCTCACTACACCCTTCATAAGTGAGATTTCAAATAAACCCAATCATAATACAATCTATTTTCTTCTAACATCGGTATAATACATTTGTCTACTTTGAGCCATTTCCAACCTTTCTCTAATAAGTAGAACATTTTCCATAGCCTCATGCACCAACTCGGTCCATATCAAAGCGACCTCACAAACTTCAAACCAACCAATAAGAAACCTACACCTCATCCATGGAGAGCCTCAAATGATCCATATGAATACTTGAGTGATAACTATTATTATAAGCAAACTCAATCAAAAGAAAATGGTCATCCTAATTACCCTTAAAGTCAATCACACAAGCTCTCAAGATATCTTCCAAAGTAAGAATAGTACACTCGGCTTGTCCATCAGTCTGAGGATGAAAAGTTGTTCTAAGTTTCACTTGAGTACCAAGACCCTTTTGAAACGACTTCCAAATCTGAGAAGTAAATTGAGTACCACAATCGAAGATAATGGATAAAGGCACCCCATGCAACCTCACCATTTCTAGAATATAAAGTGTAGCATAGTCTTCGACTGAAAATGAAGCCTTCACTGGAAGAAAATGAACCAACTTAGTCATTCAGTCTAACATGACCCAAATAGAATCAAATTAGCGATGAGTACGAGGTAAACCCTTAATGAATTCCATATTTGAGTCTTCCCACTTTCAAGTAGGAATGATAATATCTTGAGCCAAACCACCTGGTTTCTGATGCTCAACTTTCACTTGTTGACAATTAAGACACTTAGCCTCAAATTTTGTGATATCTTTCTTCGTATCATTCCACCAATAGACCTCCCAAAAATCACGGAACATCTTGATGGCTCCCGGGTGAATAGAACACCGAGAATTGTGAGCTTCCACCAAAATTTGATTTCTCAACTCATCAACATTCAAAAATTAGAACACACAATCGACCTTGGTAACAAAGGACACCATCTTTTCATTTAGAGAAAGCCTCAATGGATTTTTTGGAAACTAACTTCTTCAACTCAACCAAAATAAGATCAATATCTTGCTTAGCCTTCACATCCAAAACAAGAGACGATTCTAAACCATTTTGAACAATGACACCACAATCTTGTTAACCAACTAAGAGAACACCCAATCGAGTTAGTCTATGAACATCACTGACTAACTCTTGTTTTACCATCCTCTACATGAGCAACACTATCCATCTATAATTGGCTAAGGGCATCGGTAACTACATATGCCTTACCCGGATGATAAAGAATACTCATGTCACAATCTTTTAAGAACTAAAATCAGCTCCTTTGGTGAAGATTCAAATCCTTTTGTGTGAACGTATATTTCAAACTCTTGTTATCGGTGAGCACATCCACATAACATCATAAAGATAATGCCTCCAAATTTTCAAAGCAAATACCATCGCCGCTAACTCCAAATCATAAGTCGGATAATTCTTTTCATTCATGTTTAATTGCCTTGACGCATAAGCAATAACTTCCCCATGTTGCATAAAAAAATGACTAAGATAGATCCGTGAAGCACCACAATAAACCACAATATCATGTGATTATTCCTGTAATTTCAATATTAGGGCTGAAGTAAGTCTATCATTCAACTCTTGGAAACTTTTCTCACAAGCTTCGGACCATTGAAATTTCACCTTCTTTTGAGTCAACGTAGTCAAAGGCAAAACAATATAGGAATATCCTTCCACAAACCTTCAATATATAGTAACTGATCAAATCCAAGAAACTCTGAATATCTGAAATTAATAAAGGTCTAAGCTTGTTTGCAACCACCTCGATCTTCCTAGGATCAACTTGAATACCCTCTACAGAGATAATATGGCCAAGGAATGCAACAAACCTCAATAAAAACTCACATTTGCTAAACTTAGAAAATAATTGACGATCCTTGAGAATTTACAACATAATCCTTAAATGCTCAACATGCTCATCCTCGCTCCATGAGTAAACTAAAAATATCAACATTAAACACAATCACGAACATATCGAAAATATTATTTGAACACCTTATTCATTGGATCCATGAACATCGTTGGGGCATTAGTCAAACTAAATGACATCACTAAGAACTCAGAGTGACCATACTAGTTTGAAAAGTCATCTTCGGAATGTCACTTTCTCTTACTCTCAACTAATGATAACCCGATCGAAGATCAATCTTTAAGAAAAAAAATCACACCTTGGAATTGGTCAAACAAGTCATCAATCCTTAGAATATGATACTTATTATTTATAGTGACCTTTTATCAATTGTCAGTAGTCAATACACATTCGGAGTGAACAATCCTTCTTTTGAACAAACAATACCGGAGAACCCCATGGAGAGATACTCGGTTTAATGAAACCCTTATCCAACAAATCCTTCAACTGATCCTTTAGTTCCTTAAGTTCTGACGGAGCAATATGATAAGGAGGAACAAAGATAGGTTGCGTATCTGGAAGTAGGTCAATACCAAAGTCTATTTCCCTTTCAGTAGGAACACCAAAAAGATCATCGGGAAATACTTACGGAAACTTATTTACAATTGCAACTGAGTCAAGAGTAGGGGTTTAAGATTTTGTATACCTAACCCGAACAAGGTGATAGATACAACCTTCAGAAATCATTTTTCTAGCCTTTAGGCAAGATATGAACTGAACCTTAGGCGCTAAATTTCCCTCTTTCCATTTTAAGATAGGTTCGTTCAAAATCTGGAATGTGACCAATCGGATCCTACAATATATGGAAGCATAACAAAAATGAAGTCAATCCATCTCAAGAGTGACATCAAAATCTAACATATAAAGCTCTACAAGATCAACATGAGTGACTCTTTGAGAAACAAAAACTAGACAATTTTTATAGACTCGTTTAGCAGCAATGGAGTCACCAATATGTGTAGAGACTAAAAAAGTTTCTAAAAGAATTTTGGGAACGTCATCAAATCTCATAGCCACATAAGGAGTCACAAAATATAATGTAGCACGTGGATCAAGCAAAGCATATACATTAAAATGAAAAACTTTCAACATACCGGTCACAACATCAAGAGAACCCTCATGATCATATCGAGACTGAAGAGCATAGAACCTATTCTGACGAAGAGCACCACCCAAACCAGAACTATTAGGCTGAGTCTGATGGCCATCCTTAACCTTGCCAGCTTACACGGGATAATCCCTTACCTTATGACCACTCTTCCCACAACCATAGTAAATATCTGTACCGGCTAAGCATTTTCTTGAGTGACTCTTGCCACACTTTTGGCAAGAGGGAATAAAAGATCCACTACCACCACCTCGTTGATACTTAGGGTTAGATGCCCTATCTTTGTTGAACTTTGGAGCCAAAACATTTGAAGAAGTGACCGGAGAACTTCTGTCAGAACTGAGAATGTCCATGTCCATCTTACCTAGAATGAGAGAAGTCACCACCACCCATTCTCACCCTCTTCGACTCTCTAGCCTTCTCATTTATCTTCTCATCCTCTATTTGTTCGCTAGGTATCATCAAACGTGAGATATCCATCTCCTTAATCAATATGGCAGTTCGGCACTCTTTGACCACCATCGCAGACACACCCGACACAAACTTACTTATCCTTGCCCTAGAGTCGGCAACTATGGTAGGAGCATACTTAGACAATTGAGTGAACTTCAATGCATACTCTTTGATACTTATATTCCCTTGTTATAGGTTGATATACTCAAGCACTTTTGCTTCCCTCATCTCAAAAGGAAAGAATCTATCAAGAAAAGCCCATTTGAGTTTCTCCCAATTAAGAGGAACCACATCATTTCCCTCTCCTCTTTCTATTGATTGAACCATACTTGAGCAATACCCTTAAGTTGGTAAGCGTTTAAGTCTGCCTTTTCCATCGGTGTAACTCCCATAATCTTTCACGATCTTGTTGATCTCTTCGACAAACTGTTGGGGATCTTCCTCAACTTTGGACACATAAAACTTTGAGGCATTCATCATAGTGAAGTTTCTTACCTTTGTTGTCGACATACCCACAATTGGGTTCACAAGAGAAACAACCTCTCTACCAACTTGGGCCGCCATATCTTGAGCCAATACTTGGAAAGCGGCTTGAAACTCAGCATGTGACACTTTCTCGACCAAAGGATCAATCAGCACTTGAAGAACCTCAGGTTCCACATTATCACCCATATTCCTTCTTGAGTTAGCTCTTCGAGGAGGCATATCCTGAAAAACATCGAACATGAGTTAGGAAAAAGACCTTTATAGAGTTCAACTATATCGTACGACTTTAGAGTAATGAAAGAAGTGAAGTTTCCTAAATGCTTTGTAGGATCCTATTCATAATTGTGACGCACTTCACACTTATGAACAAGACTCTACTCAACATGGCTTGTCAGACATCCTAGGGCCTTTTCTAAAACCTTATGCTCTGAATACCAAGTTTGTCACAATCCAAAGTACTCCCTAGACATGACATAACGTATAAGACCCCAAGATGCCCTACACAAGCCACTTGACATGTATACAACATAATAATAGAAGATACGAGAAATAAAGGTAAAAAGCCCCATATCAATAAAAGAGTTTTGACATAAAGTGAAAGTCTAATCATAGTATCGACAAGCCATTCTAAACATCTCAAGAAGTGGTCAGAACGTAACCCGTACACCATATACAACATCCAAAAACTAAATACATATAAAAGCAAAGTAAATGTAGCATGGTTCTCAGAACATGAGGACTCACCAACTCTTGAACTTCAAATGGTCAAGCCAACTAGCCACGAGCGGGAGAATGATGATCGTCGAACCCTACATTAGTGAAACATTTCAGGCACAAGTACACATTAGTACCGGAATGTACTAAGTATGAGGGACATGAAATAAAACGTAAAACATGATCATCAGGGGACATAATCGAAAACATGATATGCATGACCAAGCTAATTAACTGCCATATGGTTTCTACGGTCCGTAGAACTTTTTACGACCCGTACTAGTCAATCGTATAATCAACTTCAAAAACTCAATTTCACCTTATTTCCCACGAGATTAATCTATGAGTCGTCGAATTTCCTAAGGTTCGTAGACCCCATCCGTGGAATCCAACTTTTGGTCCAAAATTTCATCAAGTCTGGAACCTTTCTACAAAATCCATTTACGACTTGTCAACCATCCTACGACTCGTCATGTTCATTTGTAGGTTAAACTTCAGAAACTTAAATTTCCAAAACTCAACACTAGGTTCTACGATTTACTTCCTACGACCCGTAGGACGTTTTACGATCCGTAGGTTAGACTCGTAGAACTTTTCTTGGTGCCAAAAATCCGCATTTTCTTTTTTCTTTAGACTTTCCAAATTCTGAGGTGTTACATGCTCCCACACCGAAAAGAGATTGTCCTACTAGTCAAGGTAAGGACCATGATCTTAAGCTTAGATGTATTCACTAGCTATTGTCCAATCGAGACATCCTGCATGGGCTGTAGTTCAGGGACCTGGGTAATTGTCACTAGTCTGAGTCGGTGGTAAGTAAACTCCCAAAGGAAAACATGCATAATTATATCATATTCATAATCTTAGTCTTTGAAATGGTAAGAATCTAGTAATACCAAATCATTCACGAAAACTCATAATCATAAGAATAACTCTTTAAAATATATTGGTTTCATAATATAATTAATTCATAAGAGACACTTAATCGAAAACATCTAAATCATGATAGTCTTTTCATAATGAGAACACTTCAATCGAAAGCAACCTAATTTCATAAAATTATTTTGACACTTTATTCGAAAGTATCCTTGAATCATGATCTCTTCAATTCATAAAACATGCATATCATCAAAGCATGATTTCATAATCAAAATTGTCATATAAAATGAGCTCATGTGAAAATCATGGAAAACATGTAATTATGAACAAATCATGCATAATAAGATCAATAATGATGAAAAAGCCTTAAATCAATTGAACACATACATGAATCACGAAACCCTAGAATTTGGATAAGAATCAAGAAGAGATTTTGAGGTTTCTCCATTGATGAATTTCCCACATACCTTGATGAACCCTAGATTTGAACTTGGAAGAGGAGATTTGAAGCTTGAAAAACCCTAGATCACCTTGAGAGAATCATTGAAGAAGAAGACTTGAGAGCTTTTGGAGTTCCGAGAGAATGAGAGTGAATGGGGAGAAATTTGAAGTATAAAACATAGTTAAAAGGCTTAGGAATAGTCTAAAAACGACTTAGTTTAGATATTAAAAGAGTAGAAAAAGACCCCATTAACCCTGAGAAATAACTATTGGAACACTTCTACGAATCCCATGTACAAACCGTACATGAGACTATTGACCGTACTGGTCTCTCATAGATCCAATTACTGGAAAGGCATAATACATATATTGGACCCTAACTTAGATTCAAATTTCAACTTTGACCTCCAACTTTCATAGTGCACAAACAGACACTTTAACTATCCAACCTTTTAACAAAAAAATACTCGAATATTTCAGGCGAAATGCGTGATATACAAATGCGCTGACGTGGAAAAGTGAACCACTCCATTGCTGCCAACTAACTAAAATAAATACACCTAGATTTTAAAAATAAATTATAATATAGGGTGTGTTTGGTATGAAGGAAAACATTTTCCGGAAAAAAAAATTAAGTTTGTTTTTAAAAAATATTTTAAACTTCAAAATTTTATTTTTTTCACCCCTACCCTCGACTCCCCCACCCCCCACCCACCTACCCCCTACCAGCCCCCCCCCAGCCCCCCAAAAAAAAATTAAGTTTATTTTTAAAAAATATTTTCAACTTCAAAATTTCATTTTTTCACCCCTACCCTCAACCCCTCATCCACCCCCTACCAGCCCCCCACCCCCAAAAAAAAATTTAAGTTTATTTTTAAAAAATATTTTTAACTTCAAAATTTCATTTTTTCATCCCTACCCTCGACCACCCCTCTCCCCCAACCCCCCTACCAGCCCCCCACCCCCCACCCCAATTTTTTTTTAAAGTTTGTTGTTAAAAAATATTTTCAACTTCAAAATTT